>JAJKFY010000021.1:43322-84379 GCA_021066465.1 Trichoderma asperelloides
TTTGTTTTGTGTTTTTTTTTTTTTTTTTTTATTTTGTTTTTTTTTTTTTTTCTTTTTCAAAAAAAAAAAAAAAAAAAACCCCCCCCCCCCCCCCCCCCCCCCAAAAAAAAAAAAAAAAAAGGAAGAAGAAGAAAACAGCTTGCAGTCCTCTGTGTAAACTGGTAAGTTCAAAAGACTTCTACTCATCGGCCAAGGTTATCTACCCACCAACCAAATCACCGACTGCATGCAGCTTCGTTGCGATCAAGAAACAGTCACACATGCAAGACAATATCTATTAAAATCTACTATCCATTCATATCGAGGACAATCGTTTCCAAACACTCAACTCAAACCCTCCTACCCTACAAACGATATGAAATCACAGCCAACTCGCACGTCATCTTTCCGCACATCAATATATTCGTATACTCGCCTATGATAATTGCTAACTACCTAATCTCCGATAATCCCTAGCATCTCTGCCTTTGTCTTTTGCTATTCAGTTAAACAAATTTACCACCTACATCAAGCGAAAAGCCGCGTTCATCAAAGTGCAGCAAAACTAGCCGGCCACACTATCTGAGACTTTTGTTGCCGAAAGAAAGAGCCACTATGATCGATACCGTGGTGCCGGTGTATTCGTAACGCTTGTTCTGGATTAGCTACTATGCCCTAACAAGAACAAAGAGTCGGACCAGACGTACTTAAAAGCTCATGAACCCCGGTGTACCAAAAAGTCTGCCAGCTCAGTTCTCGGAGCGACGATTGGGCGGACCTTCTTACGCGCTTGGGTCAGCTGCTCAAAGGCGTAGGCTATCCTAAACAGCTTTTCTTCCTGAAAGCTGGTCGCGATGAAAGAAATGCCATACGGCTTATTAGGGGCCGAGTCAATCGAGCCGTCATCGCTCGGAATGATGGGTCTTTCCGGGCCCAGCTTTTCAAACGGCACCGTGACAGCGCCAATGTTACCCATCCGCGAGCACAGCGTGGCAGCTATGTGAGGCCATGTGGCAAGGGCGTCAAGCTCAAATTTCTCAAAGGCAGTCAAGAGCCCTAATTCGTCCAAGTATCCCTGCTCATGCTCAGGCGGCTCCTGGCTTGCTGGCTTCTCGTCCCTGTTCATCTTGGGGCCATCCTTGCAAGCGTTTGTTTGACAAGAAGCGTATTGTTCTTTTGGAATTGTTCGAGCAAATTCACGCAAGTCAACCGATGAATAAATGTCTGGGGGAGTCTCTTTCAAATTGCAAAGGTGCCTAGGAAAGTCGAGCGAGAAATCAAGGGCACAAAGACGATGATGCGTGCCATCCAAATCCGTATTGACAGCTCCGTTAAGAACGATGCCATCGACTATTGTGGCTTTCGCTCTGCGCATCACATCCAAGGCCTGGTTGAATTTTTCCATTGGCAAGTCGTAGGTACAGACTTGAAAAAACCAGGCCAGCGATCTCAAGAAGCCGATTCTCATTCCCTGCAGGCCGTCTTCCCTGCATGCCGCTACATAGTTTGGATAAATATTAAAGGGAATCCGAGCGGTGTACGGATCTTTCCTATCTCGTCCCATGATGGCTTTCATCAAATACGCCGCGTCTTTCACGGTTCGGGTCATCGTGCCAACCGACTCGAGTCTCAACGTGTCGGCCGACTCTTGTCTCAACGCCTGAGGAATCGTTAGATGCCGCGACGTTAGTCCAACCGTCGGTTTGAAGCCAACAACGTTGCTATGGCTTGCTGGCATGATGATGGAACCGTCAGTGTCAGTGGCCAAAGATGCCCACGCAAGACCAATTGAAGTTCCCACGGCGCAGCCGCCAGAAGAGCCCTTTGGGATCTGCCCCTCGAAATATGCGCCTTTTGTTTGGCTTCCATGTAGGGTCCATTTATCTATATGGCTGCCATAGCTGTCGTCACGGAGGGTAGACCACTGGGTCCTCGTTTTCCCAAGGATAATGGCTCCAGCGTCGCGCAGCTGTCCCACTACCGTGCTGTCTTCAGGAACGCGGGCTCCCATTAGGCCGTACGAACTGGCTGTCGTTTGCAGATGGTCGTCTGTTGCAATACTGTTCTTGAGCAAGATTGGAATACCGTGCAGGGGCCCGAGATCGGAGATTTGCGCACAATTTCTCATCTGGTTCCTTTCATTATCAAGTCGAATAGCAATCACACAGGCGTCAGGATTGATTTGAGTGACGGCTTCCAATAGGGGGTTGACTTGCTGGATTCGACGAATATAAGCTTGAACAAGCTGAAGGCTGGTGAAGTGGCCAGCGTCTAACCCGGCTCGCAACTCGTCAAGTGTTGCATCCAATAACGGCGGCAACACATAACCTGCGGCGGGGGTGCTGAAATTGTTATTCATGATTCCGTCGAAATGAACTGGCTTGAAAACAAGAGTGCTAAAGACTAATGAATGTCTAGGAAATCTCAGGTCACATTACTCAGAAGGTAAACGGACGAGAGAGTGTAAAGCAGCAAAGAGACAGAAGCCCCGGAGCTGCAGAATATAAACATTTAGAGTTGTTTGTAATCATGAGCTGGAGACCAAAAGTCGGGCAACACAGGGGGGGAGCAAACAATGACTACTTGATAATAATAGGCATCACAAATTTTAACAGTCTCAGTTCGAGACATCAAGCAGGGTATGCAAGGGCTCAAGATTCGATGACACCTCCGTGTATTACGATCGAAGCTGTCGTGACTATTCACTACGCAAGTCTAGGGACATTTTACGTGGTCACATTTTTACATAGCTTTTGGACATACTCAATGCCATATGTCTCCAGCACTTGTTTTGAGATTTGAGATGAGCCTTGATATGGCTGAGAATTTGAATAGTTACAGTACTTGCAAAGATGAGTGCCGCTTCACTCTCTAGTAAGCCGGCTACTAACTACTTTTTTGCACCTACTTGGTTACATCAGATGAGGGTAGAAAGAGATTCTCAAAAAATATTAAGGGCATTAATAATACCGTCTTGCAGCAGAGAATTCTACAGCGTGGACTTTCTCATCGAGGTTGCTCTGGTCCACCTGAACGGGGTATCTGGTACCTTGTACTAGTAAGCTTGGTTACACTGCTGCGTATATGTACCTACATGCATATTCTCGCTGATGGCACCTACACCCGCGTCCTGGAGGTGGGATTGGACGCCACCAATTTACCTCGATGCAACCGGTCAACATTTTATCACACCGGTTTATGCTTCCTGAATCCTCTCCTTCAGCCGACTTAGCCGCCGAGGGGAGGAGGGCGGAGGCGCTCTACACCATCCTGAATCGAAAGAGGCCGCGTGAATCAAGGAATGGGATAGACAGGCTCGGCAAATTTTGACGAACTTGCGGGGGGCCACCAAGCTTCCACGCTATTAGCTTGTCACGTCCTCTTTGGGAGAATGCACTGATCAGCCGGGACAGGTGTGGTATACACAGCCTGATCTCCTGGTTCACGGCATTCAGCATGTAGGAGCCGGGTCTAGCCCTTCAGGAGGATTCGTCTCGGCACACGGATGTGTTTCCCTGGACCGGGCATGACTATTGGAGCAAACAAGCAAAGGGTCTGCCAAGGCGTGAGTCGCCTCACTTTTCTGCCCCATGTCTGCCTAATCATCCAAGAGAGAATGGAGTTTATGCTGGAGACAGGAGCGCGAGATAGGAGGGTGAGCGGCTTTCGGAGGCAATATTGCGCACTGACGAGCTCATCACTGGCTACGACGCCAGGTTCTGCCCTTGAGTAGCCGACAGGTCGCAACTGAAATGTGCCAGAAAATTATGGAGCTTCTGATAGGAAATCAGGCAACTGATCACTGTCAATGGAAAGGCAATACAGGAAGCAGGTCCTTACGTTCTATGAAGATGAAGTATGTCCTGCTGCGTCTCGGCCTTGACAGGGCGCATCAGCAAGGTGGGGGGGATACAGGAAACAATACTCCCACTACCTCTCCGTTGGATGTGCTTTTGACTACGTTGGCAGCGTTTGTTGGTGGAAATCAATACGCGAAATTACATACATGATCTAGAACGTTTTGGATCTCAACAGAGTCACAATATGGTGCATAGAGAGCACATTGCTGATATTTGATCAACTAGATGGTATTATGGGAAATATCTAGGATTAGTTTGAGCGAGACATTTGCCTTATTTTTTCCCTCAAGCTTCTCCAAAGTATCCTACTGGAACCAGTGGTCCTGTCTCTGTCTCTGCCACGGCACGGATACAGCTGATCGAGCTCAACTCCGAAATTCATCAACCTTACGCAGAAAGCAGTGCTCTGTTCGTATACTGACCACTCACTAGTTCTAGGCAGCATCTATTTCAGGCTCAAAAACTGAGACATATACAAAAAAAAAAAAAAAAAAAAAAAGAAGTGTCCTAGGGGGAGGGGTGCCAATAACAGGATAAGGATACTATGCCATTGCCCGGTCTCAAATCCTAAATCTCGGCTGGAATCGATGGTTCTAATCACCCGATATAGATGGATCATGGGTTCTGAATAATATCCATCAGCCCAGGGAGGGATAGGCTCATAGCCCCCACGATGGTAATTGTAAGTATTTGACTTTGTAGCCTGAACCAAGCACGAGCTAACAGGCGCCAGGTCTTAGTCGAACCCGGTATCTGGCATACAATGACAGTCAGCTAAACTGGAGGAGGGCAGGAAACTGGAATATCTCCCTCCTCCCTTGGTCCGATTTCCTTTCCTTTTCTTTTTCTTTCTTTCTCCAAAAAAAATCAGGAGGTTGAGAAATTACGGCAGTCACAGGTCACAAGCGACGTGTGCCAGGACGCCCATTCTTGCTACAGGGGTCCAGTTTTGTTCACGAGGCTCTGGATGAGGGTGGTGGCCTTGGGTTTCTCATGAGAAGCACTGCCATTGGCATAGATGACCGTTCGTCGTATTTTTGATTACACATTACGCCAAAGATTCCTGTATCATGCAGCAGCGGATGCTTTTGCTCAAGGATACACGCAGGACAGAGCCAGCCGCATGATGGAAGATACCTGCCTGACTATTCATCGATATCTGTGGATGTCTTTACTTGAAGGTGGGTTCCCACTAGGACCACTAGGAGGGCAACTGGCACACACATACTGGTACACTGATCGACTTCTTGCGTGATATCAATGTAGTAGTCATGTGCAATAACTTGTAGTATATTCCGTATAGACCGTCTCTCTAAATCTAGCAATGTTCATTACGCAGTCAAGTCAAAGGGAATCAGAATTTGTCCCTCACTAGATGCTCCTCAGATGGTGTTCGAGGAGGCCATGGTTCTCATAACATCATCACCTGAGAAACCTGGTTCTATGGTATCAGATCATCCTATCTACTGGCGATGTCTCAAAAATGGTGCGCCCTAGTTAGCTCTCTTCCTATTTCTTTCTTTTTCCATCACATTCCAGCTTCATTAGTCCCTCTTACTCCCATTTCCGTCGGCTAGAGGGTCCACGAGGCCTATCGAATCGGGCCTGTAGTTTCCCGCTGTATGCTGCAGCGCAAAACACGCAATAAGTGGATCATCGGTCTGCAGCCGCAGTAGGATCCTTCTTCCCCTGGTCCTCGGATCCAATCAAGCTCCAGTGCTGAGACTCTGGATGTATCGGCCGCGCTCGAGGTTGGCGTAGGAATAGGGCTTAGATTCGGGAGGGAAAGTGCCGTCGGCCGCCCAGAGGTCAATGAGGTACTGCATGGGCTCCAATTCTGTGGGCTGCAGCATGTCGAGCGTCGTTGCGGTCAGGAGGAAATGGCTAAAGCAGCTGTTGAGCTGCTTCTCTAGGTTGAGATGATAGAAAGGCTCGACGAAGTGATCCCAGTAGAGGTGAGCATAGACGCGGAAGATCTGGCGGAAGATGAGCTGGCAGGTACTGGACATTTGCTTGGGGAAACCGCTTCTGCCTCCAAACCAGTCGTCGGCGCCGGCGAGTTGCTGGATGGCGGTGCTGGTGTAGTCTGGATGGGTAGCAAACGACACTGTGTCTGGGTCGGTAGGGAACAGGGCAGGGTCGTCAATCTTGCCAGACATCCACCGCTGCATGAGACTCATGTACTCGTAGGCGGGCAGCTCCACCGGCTCGTGGTTCTTGTTGAGCCAGGTATAGGAGTGGTTCCTATATCCGCATGCGCGCATGCATTAGCCAAGGCACTCCACTTCCTTCTGGGGACAGCAAAGGGTTGTTGCAGAGGTGGCGACGACACTTACTTGCCGGCAGACATCTTGGGGCATGTCATGGGATTGCATATGCTGGTGCCATCGTCTTCCTTTTCGTGAACGACTCGGACAAAGTTCCATAGGTTACGATAGTGCTCGACCACTGTTATTATCAGGTGTTAGAAGATACCATTGCTTCCCGCTTTTGTGCACTCTCTCTCCATAGGTTCTCTCCCTCTCTCTCCTGTTTTTCATAGGTTTGATATTAAAAGCGTACCCTGATGTGCTACCCACTCGCCATGCTCAACAGTCTTTGGCCGAGCACTCAGCGTCATGAAGTTTCCCTTGACAATGTGTTTGGCGCAGGCTGTGTTGAGCCATAGCGGCAGCGGCCGGGGGATGTCGAGGGGCGTTGGAACCACAGCGTCTATTGACTTTGCGAAGGACAGGGACTCGGGAAGAGACACTTTGGGCGCTGCTGAGCTGGACACAGAGCTGATTGACGGATGGTGGTCCGCGGCGGCTGCAGACCGGGAAGAGGCAGCAGCTTGTGCTTGAGCATGGGCTTGTGCTTGTGCCTGGGCGTGAGCTGAAGCCTCCGACGCGGTCGGGCTCTTGACGGGATTCCCTGCCTTGGCAGAGGTTCCCCGAATCTGGGCCTTTCTGGTTTCGGAACACGCGAGTTAGCAAAAACACAAACAATCAATGCGGCTGAGAAAACGAGCTGGCTGCTCTGCAAGAGCCGAGACACGCAGTAGACTGCAGCCACAATGGGCAGGATCCAATAAAAGGCAGAGGCAGCGAAGCAGCGACAATCGGCGGCGCGGGCGTTGCTTACATTCCAGAGAAGAGGTTGGACATTGCGCGTGTGTGGTGGTGGTGTGGTGGTACAGCAGCAGCGCAACAAGGCAGCTTTTGGAGTAAAGTGCGAGCTTGTGATTATTGGCGGGGAGTTTTAGATGGGCAAGGGAAGAAGAAGGGCCATAGGCTGGATTCCCCCTGAGCACAGCAGCCGCTAGGATGCAGGGGGGATAGAACGCTCTTAGATAAGCAGCGGCCCCGGGCTTGGGGAGGACTAGAATCAGCGGGACGATCCAACAGCAGCGGGACCTAGCACTATTGCGAGGTAGCATGGCATATCCGCTTTTAGAGCACTGCTAGTACTGTAGTAGTAGTTGCAATTGGCAGCTTGGTGGTGATGGGCAACTCAAACTGGACTGACTCTGGAGCCAGTGCGAGGTGCCTATATGCTGCAGGAGACAATCAGTCAGACAAGTTTGAATTCAGCAGCAGAAGACAGCCGGCTATACTATTGAAAGCCATGCTATGGGCAAAGAGTAGGTATAACGGATCGATCGTGGCATTATTATGCTGGCTAGCACAGCTTCTCACCGGGCGTGTGTCACAGCATCGTTTCAAGGGCCTGTCATTTTCCAAACTCATCCAAGCCTGCATTCTTAGTCAGTATACGCAGTCATACTGGTGAAATACCGCTAGGAGCTGGCACCTCTTGTCGACGACGCCTACGTACACACGGAAAATTGTGCTGCTACCTAGCACAGAGTAGGTATTGCGCTGTTACTCAAGGGCAGCAAAGGCTGGGAACTCGTCATCTACAGTGTGTAAATTCAGGAGATTGGGTTTTCAGCTGCTATTCAATCAGGACACACTCTCTGATCTCTCTAGATATAAGCGATAGTATTGGATCTCTTGAGCTTTGTCGTATAATAGGTGTCAAAAACAGTGAGTGGAATGGCTGAGTAAGTCGGGATTGTTGGCCAATGAATGTCTCAGAGAAGCCGGGCAAACCCCACAAATGAGGCATCTGGGCTTGCTACGAGCTCACTCGCATGCGCATGGGAAACTGGTCTATCGAGTGACCTGCATGTTTCGGGCATTCTCAATACGCCTTCACATGTATACCAGCGTTAATCTGCCAAAACCGGTGAGGGCAAAAAGATCCATGCCATTGGGCAGCAGCTACAGGTACTACTGGTAATAGTGCTGTGCCACTCCAGCCACCAACAAGCTAAATAAAGAAAGAAATGTGACGAAGAGAATGCCGAACACCCTCAGTGGGGGGAAGCTGCTGGCACATTGTGTTCTCATACCGATTTCAGTCATTGCAAAAATATCAAATCCCCTCTCTCTACGATGTCTCTCTGCAGCGGGTGGCTTTGTTGCCTCTATGAGAATTGACCTCGCGCTTCATTTCCAAGGCCACGCCCATCAAATATTCCAATCGGGATGACTCTTGTTCCACGCTGTACACCCATCACTCGGTGGAGTGGGTGGTCGGAGGGATTGAACCGGTGAGGGACGTACATATGCAGGTGGGAGAGGATGGATGCAGGTGAGCCCTGTCTGTGTCAAAGCGCCCATTGCCACACTAGACTTGTATTGCTTGCTGTGGTGGTAACATGGCCGTGATCCTACTGGTGCGTACGGAGTAGTAGTAGTATTTTACTACAACTTGAATTTGTAATGGGAGACTTGTCTATGTACCGGCTGCATACACTTCGGGGCTTGCAATATGCCTATCACAATACATCACAATATATTAGGTGATGCCTACTCGAATGGCTTCTGCATGTTAGGCACCACGTCAAGACTCATCCAAATTACATGCACACGATGCCAACCGTATGTAGGGTCCGGCTTGGAGCGTGGGGCACTAAGGTGGTTTCTGAAACATACCTGCAGATAATACGACTTCACGCTTGAAATAGAGGACTATCGCCCTGCGTCTGTAAATGGTTGCAGCACTACCAAGCAAGGGCAGACACAGAGGGCGGAGAAAAAAAAAAGAAAAGCATGGCTCACACGCATCCTCTTCTCGCTGCGGCATCTCTCCAGCTAGTGTCGGCCAACCCATCCCAGGCTCCCGTCTCGCATGTGCTTTCGCCTTCGTGACGTTATCCGGGCCCTCTCGTGTCCATTTCTCCTTGCGTCCGGCCTGCAGCTGGGAAAGTTGGGCTGCATGGCGGGCTGCATGAGCCTGGCTGCTTGGCCCGAAGGGAATCCACTCTGGAGTCCACACCGGTCACGGACTGCATGGAACTAGGCCGCCGAGGAGGGTCAATTGGCTGGAGATGCTGGACTGGCAAGAGAATGGGGTTTGAAAAAGTCTATCCGTAAACGGCACTGGATAGGGAGGAAGGGGAAGGCTGGTGGTTAGAGGAGAGGGGAAAGAGGAGAGATCTCGTCTTGTGCCTCATCGGACTCGCTCACACGCACGCGGGTCCTTTTTTAGAGAGCGTTCTCGCACGGGGGGGCTTGCTCGCATGTACTGTAAGTGTGTGTACCTGGCTGCACAGTCTGTGAATATTGGGGCGCGGCACGGCTGATTGGTGCAAGGCAAAAGCTGAGAAGTGACGAGAGGACGAGAGCGAGGTGATGCTGATGCTGATGCTGATGCTGATGCTGATGCTGATGATACCGGTGATCCTGATGATATTGGTGATGCTGCTGAGAGAGAGAGTCCGATGAATGAGAGAATGCAGACCAAGGTCAGTGGCCATTTGCTACGACAAGACGCAACAAAGGTACCTTTGTCACTCATACGGGTATCAATATCAATCACTATCAAGTTATTCCACGCATCAATAGGCAGGTACATGTAGATTTGAATTCATCCAAGCCACCATCTATTGCAGCACATGGCAACTTTAGTGCTATAAAACTACACGCGTATAAGTCTCAGGATCGATACAAGTAGTACTACCTACTAGTAGATAGTCTAATACTTATACACTCAGGTAACAGCCACGCTGCGTTTGCTATCAAGTACTGAAAACCAACTAAAACCAGACTGTTAACGGCCCCTCCCTTTTTTTCAACCTTGGCCCTTTTCGCCCTGTCCGCCCTGCACAAGTCTCGAGCCAGGTACCCGCGACCAGAGCCCCCCCGCCTAGATCAGATCCCTGACTAAGCGCCGCCAAGTACCGTCTACCTGCCGCTTGCCGCGTCCCACTTCACAGAAACATCGACGCGTGCAGCTTGTCACACTCCCAACTCTAAACTCAACATCATGGAATTGCATTTCATGGCACTGTGAGGATTGGCCTCTGTCCGCACGGCATACCGAGGTACAGCCCAGGGCCCAAGCCCAGTGTCCAGTCTCCCCCAACGGCCCGCATCTGGGGTTCAACAGCAGCTGTAAAACGTGCAGCTCTCACGGCCAATCCTCCGCCTCTCGATTGCATCTCGTGCTGTCCATTGCCGTCTATTGCTGTGCCTCTGTGCCTCTCCGCCTCTTTTCCTGCTGCTTTGGCCGTCTGTGTCTGTGCTCAACATCCCGATAATCGGCTCTTATCCAATTGAACTCCCGGCTCAATCAGTTTCTCCTACGCAGCTCGTTCTTCTCTCAGTCTCCGGACCTCTCTAGCTTTTGGTGAGAGAGACAGAGAACTGTATCGTCTATAAAAGGCGAGTCTCTGCTTCACAATAAAAAAGAAGGGAACCAAACCACATCTCCCAGGGCCGCGCCACGAGTCCTGCTCTATCCTTTCACCAGCAACATCATTTTGCTGTGGTAGAGACAGAAAATCTACTTCCTCTTGTACTTCCTTCACCGGCTTCACACAAGCCCTCTTTCATGTCAGAGTATCAGCTCAACTATCAACTCAACACCGATCCAGACGACTATCTTTTGGAGTTTCATCCTTCGGGGCCCAGCTTTAACCACTATCGCCGAGAATTTCGCCGAATTCAGAACGAGAACAAACCACCAGACGCAGAAACCGAGGACGGCATCTCAGAGGACGACTCTACTCCTGAGCCCTATTCCCCTCCCCCCTCCCCTTCTCCTCCCTCTAGCATTGTCACCATGGACATCGAGATAATGGACATGGCCAGGGACGTGAACCAAACGCCGGTTCACACGCCGATACAGCGGCGGGCCAGGAGTCTTGAACCCTCCATCAGTCGTTTATCCATGAATACGCCTAATGAACGTTATCGCCAGAATCCCCATTATCCCCATTCCTTCGTCAACACTCCAGCTCCTCCCACTCCTCATGCCATGGCCGCTCGCAGAGCCCTTGAAGACCGCCGCATAGCCATGTTTACGCCTGGTCGAACCCGTCGCCAGAGCCTCAGGGAGCAAAGGGAGACGCCTATGCTGATCCTGCGCAACCTTGGTCGGGCTCTGGCTCCCACTAGCAAAGTCATTGATTCTTCTTCTTCCCCTGAAAAGCCTTCTCCTAACGGCGTTGGCAATAGAGGAGCCGGCGGCAGTGGAAGAGGTGCAGGTCGACGCAATAGCGACGACGACGACGAGCTGCCCATCGATAGGCCTCGATTGTCCTTGCCCATTGACGAAGGCTCTTCAGATGATTTACAGCCTCCTCACTCTTCTATCTTGGAGGATCCTAACATGACTATTCAATCAGTCGAGCTACCTCGTCGAGCCATCAGTGAGGGTCCTCCTAGGCGCAGCTTTGGTTATCTGGGAGACAGCGATGCCACTCCGTGGGACGACATATATGGGAATGATGATACAAATCCTGATCCCTTTGCTTATCCTCTTGGCATTGCGCCTCAGGCCCCCACAGACCCTGAGATTGCAGATTTACGGTAAGCCCTTGGTTCTTTCGCTTGCTCAATCTTCCTCTTTAACGACGTATTTCTCTCTAACAATTTGATTTAGATTTCCACCTGGTGTCGGTCGCGAAAGTGACTTCAGCCTTGACATGCCATCTGGCCTGAGCGACAATGAACAGACCACCTTTTATATGAGGTCTCCTGTCGTTGACACCGTTGAAGCTGTCCCTGAGGATGCTCCCACCCCGGGCAGTGATGACGTCCCGCTCATGGAGAGGCGGCAATCTGAAAGAGACAGGCTGCAACAACAGGCGGATGAGGCAGATGAGCAGCAAGATGAACAGCAAGATGATCAACAAGATGAGCAACAAGAGGAGCAGCCAAATAACTACTTAGACGATCAGTTCCCCGACATGGGCGACTTTGAGCACGTGCCAGATCTCGGCGACGCGGAGATGGACGCTCTCACGCGGTTTGACGCAGAGACTTTTGCGCAGGATCCCGTGAGGCCTGGGGACGAGTGGATCGGATACCCCCCCGGCCGACCCAGGAAGAAGAGAAGAGAGGACGATGAGGAGAGTGCCCGGGCCGAGGCAGCAGCACAGGCTCAGGCAGAGGTCCAGGCCCAGGCCCGAGCACGAGCACGAGCACGAGCACAAATCAGAATCTCGGCGCACAATATCCAGTATCCTCCGGTGGCAAACACTTTTGTGCGACAGGTCGTTCAAAATGCTGCGCAGAATTCAGCTCTGGGCCACCAGAGACTGGCCGCAGATGCTCTAGAGACCTTTTCACGCGCCTCGGACTGGTTCTTCCGACAGCTCGGTGACGACCTCCGTGCGTACGCCGAACATGCTAGGCGAAGTGTGGTAGAGGAGCGTGACCTTATCGCTCTAATGCATAGGTGAGTACTTGCTTGGCTATTCTTCTTTCTTTATTTTTCATTGTACAATATCTCTATCTATATGTTGATTGGGGAATATTCCATGATGCCATTCCATGATGCTAACAATATAATGTACACTAATAGACAACGCGTCGTCAACGCTGAACAATCTCTTTTCCACTTGGCCAGTCACAACCTTCCGCGGGAGCTTCAGCAACTGCTGAGAAGCAACAACCCCGGGTACCAGCCCGCTTATCCCGTCGCCCAACAGTCAGGCACTCATGCTCAGCAACCCCTTGCCAATGCCCAGCCAGACACTATCAATGGTCTTCGCTCGTTTGTTCCAAACCCCCCTTCTCCTTCTCACACGGGTTCGAAGCGCAAGCGAGATGAGGACGATGATGGTGAATCTGATGCCGAGTCTTTGGTGTTTCCTGAGGATGATGATTATTAGGGCCAAGACGGATGACGAAGATGACGAGTAGTAGCTCCCTTCTTCTTCCTCTTTTCTCTTTTCTCTTTTCCAATTTTCCCTTTCCCCTTTCTTTACACTTACATCGTCTCGCCATTACATGTGCCCGCTAGCTCGGACACGGCGTGCAACGTTGGACGGGGGCTTCTTGAGCACCATGTACAGCATGATTGACGTGGCAAAGCTCAGCCCATACCTATGAATTTTGATTGATTGAGTTAGCGGCGGAGGGTCCTGAAATTTTTGCTTGCTTGCTTGCTTGCTTGCTCTTTTGGGCTTTGGCTTGGTTTTTATTTTTGTTTGCTTTATGTTGCGTTGCCCCTTTTTTCAAATAGAGCACGAGGGACAAAGATTATTGCGAGTCAACTTACCATGTAAAGATGTATTGAGCGTGGTTGTTCCTCAGGGTGACCTCAGCGGGTCGCCCGAAGGGAATTCCACGAGCTTCATAGTCCATCATGCGTAAAAATTCGGGCTCTAAATGTGTTTTATTTTCATTGTTAGCGACGGATTATCAAGGGTATATGGATGTATGCACGGATGGATGGACTGATTGATTACGACGAGGGACGGGAAATCTGGACAGCTTTGGAAAAAAAAAAAAGCTTGGAGATCTTTTGGGAAGTTTGCTTTTTTTCTCTTTTTTTTTTTCTTTTTTTGGGATGGATACCTGGCACTCTGCTTTGCTTTGAAATGCCGGTGCTTTAGGGAATGGAAATTGGTGCTGGACGTGATGGAGACGGGTAAAACAGGATGGATCATGATGAAGATGGATGGCTGGTTTGGCTCACTTACCCATAGTGGCTTCTACCCACACCGGCTGGCTGCCAGTCAAAGCAGCCATCTGGTAAACATCGGGGAAGTAGAACTCCCCCTTGTCGGGCCTGTTTTCAGGAGTAAATCTGTTCTTTTTCCACGGCTCGCGCAGCAGGCCTTCTATCGTGACCTCTCCCTTGACCAAGCTGTCCGGCCTCGTCCTCTGGTCGCGATGCTTCTTGTTGATCCACCCGCGGTTGACGAGGATCGTAGAGCCGTCCTTGCGCTCCAGCGGCGTGATCACCATGTAGCCGTCCTCGCCGTTGCGCATGCGGGGGCCGACGAGCATCTCCTGGTCGTGTCGCAGCGTGCCGGTGGCGAGGACGCGGCGGAAGTCAAACTCGCTGATTACGGAAGGGTCGATGTGTGGAGGCAAGGGGAGGGGATCGCGGACGAGACGGTCTTCAGATTTGGCGATGAGGCGGGATTTCCAGCCGAGGCGCTGGACCTGCCATGTGCCGAGGATGAAGGCGGTGATGGGCATGAGGGCTGTTTATTTGGAGCGAGAGACGTATCATTAGCAAATATGCTCCTTTTGGTCTATACATTCATTCACACATATACATCGACTTATACATGAGCTTCGAATGCATCCGGGGGGGTAGGATAGGGCTGCTGCGAACCGAGAAGAATGATTCCGGCGCCATGACGCTTCCCTGCGCGCACAGTCTGCGGCTGCAGATCGACAATCGATACGAAGTTCGGGTCATCGGCCGACGGCATCTTGTTGGATCGCGGGACAGTCGAGGAGATGTGTCTGCGGTGGACTGTTCGGGGCACTGATGCCGGTCTCGTTCTGAAGCACTGAGTTTGTGAAGCAGATTTGGCAAAGGCGCTGCGGCCGTTTGCCCGTAGGCCACGCAGGAGAAGCTGTGCGCAGTTCATTGCTCCTGGCATTGAGTGGACTGCTGCATGCAATTGGTTTTTTTTTTTAAAAAAAAAAAAAAAAAAAAAAAAAAAACCGTGAGCTGGTTGAGCTCCTCGTCGTTAATAGTGAGAAGATTGTTTTTGACTTGATAGGATGATGGCACTGGATGCTTGATTGGGCGCTGACCGCCTGCCTAGACGGGCGATTTAGCGGGGGAAGAGGCTCGTTGCTTAGTCGATTTGGTCCGATACTCCGGCAGTAGCCTATTTTCCAGGTAAAGCACATGTAGTCTACTGTATATTTTCGGATGACAGGTGCCAATAATTGGGCCCGTTTGCCTGGATCGCCATGTGGTGCTATTCGGGGTTTTATTGGACCAGAACTTGTTGAACATGCGGCATCTGATTTTCTCACGCTTGTTTTCAGCTGCTCCGTAGCCCTAGCCATTGTTCAAAGTATTGCGTGTGTCTAATGTCTTATTGCTAGAATTGCCTTGCAGCATCATTGCTGCTGCCCTGGAATCTGACTTACACGCGGTGCTGGAATGATGCCACCACATCAACGCCAAAAAGCCACCACCATCAACTACCACGCCATCAAACATCCGGGCCACCAAGTGAAATCTGCATACTTGCACAGCAACCGCTTTGCTTCGCTTCGCTCCTCTCGCAGTGGAGAGGTTCATCGCCATAGAAACCGCCCAAGCGCACCTTTAGCATTTGTTAGCATCGTGAACTAGTGCAGGTCCCTTCCCATCCGCCCCCTCCCAACAAAAAGTCGGGCTGCCAAACGAGCAACGCGCAAATCGCAGCAGCAGAAAAGTTCCACAGCCTTGCCACAAACAGCTACGCCGCGTCGCTCAAAGTGGACGGCCTCGGCGGAACTCGAGCGCTGCTGGGCCAGCGGCCATTCGTGATTAGTGGAGTTGGCCTCTGGCCTCTCTGTTTGGGGACTAGTCCGCAGTGGCCCTTTTCTTGCTGTCCTTTCGTCATCGGTTCAAGCACTTCGTCTGCTTCCCCAATAAAAAGAAGCCAGCTAAGTACTATGTAAGTTTGTCATTGACACGATTGCCGCAAAAGACCCCCAACAGAAACACAGGAGAAAAAAACAAAGAACGAGAAGAACGAAGAGGAAAACAGTCCATTCTTCTTTAATCTGTCTCCTTTCTTTGGAGGGCTTTTCGTCTTTTGTTTTGCCCTCTTGTCACAAGCTGCGGAGCGAGGCGGAATACCAGCCAATCCCGGTCTAAACCAACCCCAAGCTTGTCACCATCGATTCTCGGCAACCCGGCCGCTTGCGATTCCCCTCCTCCATTTATCATCAACGCCGAACCGCCGCCGCTCTTGCTCTATTCTTGCCTCTCGAAAAGAAGAAAAACAAAATCGTATCGATTGGAGCAAAGACAACAGGGAAAACAAAAAGCAACAGCAATGTTTTACCAGGGGAGCCTGCAGGAAGGCATTTCCACCGCCGTTGGGCAACAGAAGCTGGTGCTGTGTTTCGTCACTAGTACGTTTTGCGAATGTGTCTTGTTGCCTTTGCATCTTTGCCTGACTGTTTGGTGTGCTAGATGAAAACGACGAGAGCAAGACATGGGAGAATGAATATCTGCAAGACAGCTCGGTGAGTCTATCCCGTGCAGGCACCTGCATACATGGAATGGCAGTAGCGTTTTGCCTACTCGTAGCGCAGTCTGCCTCTCGTATAGTCTGGTATACGTTGCTAACCTTGACATGTTCACGAATCTATAGCTGTCAAAGTTGATTGAGACTCAAGCTGTTGCCCTGCGGCTCCTCGCAGACTCAGACGAAGCTGGCTACCTCTCGCAAATCTTCCCGCTGCCCAAGACACCGACCGTCGTCATCATGAAGCACGGCGAGCTGAAAGAATACATCGCCGCCGGCACCAGCAAAGAAGACTTCCTCCGCCGAGTCCTCGTCGCCTTCAACGCCGCTCCGCCAGCGCCAGCGCCAACGTCATCGCTGCCTTCGCCCGCTGCCTCGCCTACCTCTTCACCGACAAGACTGTCTGCCCCTGTACCGGCCCCCGTCCCAGCGTCGCACTCAACCTCAAATTCACCTTCGCCCTCTCCGTCGCCCTCGTCCCAGGCCCAGATCCCACCCACGACAGCACAAGCCGCCGCGCAGTCAGAGATTGTCAGCCGCATCCTCGCCGAGCGGGCCGCCAAGCTCCAGGCGCAAAAGGAAGAGGCCGAGCGGAGAGCCAAAGAAGAGCGCATCAAGGCGCAGGAAAAGGCCAAGGCTGAGGCCCAGGCGGGAGCAGACACAAGTGGCGCTAGAGTACACAAACAAGCCGAGGAGCTCAAGAAGAAGCGACAGGCAGAGCAGGAAGAGCGCCGGAGAATCCTGAAGCGGATCGAAGATGACCGAGAAGAGAGACGAATGCGGGCAGAGGCAAAGGAGAAGCAGAAGATTGACAATCAAAAGATTGGCGATGTGGCTGCCTCCCTGGTAAATTCCAAGCAGAGCAAGCTGCCCTCTACAACCAAGGTGTCTGAGATGGCATCAATACAAGTGCGATTGTTCGACGGCTCAACCATACGGTCCCGATTCAAGACGGCATCTCCTCTGAAGGAAGTCAGGCGCTGGGTCGACGAGAACAAGGGAGAGAACAAGTCCCCTTACACGTTCAAGCAAGTCTTGACGCCGGCTCCCAACAAGAACATTGATTCGACAGAGGAGCATAAATCGCTCGGCGAACTTGGTCTCGTTCCATCTTCCACAATGGTCTTGATCCCCGTCCAAAACTATTCCACCGCCTACCCCGGAGAGAAACTGCAAGATTCCTTCTTCTCGAGGTTTCTGCGGACGATTCTGGGCTTCTTTGTATGGATCCTGAGCTTGGTTGGCCTGGCTGGTGGCGAGCAGCGCGAGGAAGCCCCAAGCAACAGAGAGGGGGGAAGCAGACGGGAACGAGGTTTGGATGCGGCGGCGCGAGCGGCCTCTGAAGAGAGACGTCGTCGTGTTCGAGGATTACAGAATTTAGCGGACCGACAGCGCGATCACCAGCTTTACAATGGAAATTCGGTATGTATTGCTTTCGTCTCTCTTCAACAGCTTTCTTCTTTGCTGGGAAATTCCTTTTTTGCTGTTTTGTTATAAACACTAAAGTGGATAAACTAACCATGTACCGTCTACAGCTGAATTTTGAGCCGCGGCCAGACGAAGACGAATCATAAAGGCGTGGGTAGAAACGAGTGTACGATAAATCTACGTGTCTAAGAGCTGCATGGCATATTTCTTCCAACTGAGAGTCACTTTCTTTTGGCTTGACTGGGATCTTTGTTATTGATTTCTTGTTCCTATTGGGGATTGTGTATTATACAATTATAAGTTTCAAGAGCCGGGCGTTTTCTATAGGGATTTTTTATCTTTCTTTCTTTCTTTCTTTCTTTCTTCCTTATTACTTTGACTTTCAAAACAGCACCCTCTTTATATGCGCCTTTCCTCGCAATTGTAAAATGCTTTCCTATGCCGCCGTGATGGTATTAGGCATCCAATGCCGACGTCATCATGGCAGATATTTCTGCTTTGTGTCTGTACCATGTCCCAGCCCCATATGGACACATATGCGTCTCTGTATATACAAGCGTGCTCGTCTCGATATAGTCTTACATGGGTCTTCTCATTTGCTTCTTGGCATAAATCTTCCAGGCCATGCCGCTATGCCACATTGTCGTCCGCGTCCACTTGCTTAGTACTGGCTGGCAGCAGCCTGGCAGGCCTTGAGCTGCTCGAGGTACCAGTTGCAGATCTGCATGTTGCCGCCGTTCTCGTCGAGGCACTTTGTGAAGTTCTGGGCGGCGCCGGCGCAGTTGTTGTACTGCTGCTGCTGCTGGGGAGCGGCCTGGGCCTGCACGGGAGCAGCGGGCTCGGAGGAGCCGCCGCTGAAGAGGCCGCCGATGGCGTGGCCAACAGATGAGCCAATGGCGACACCGCTGTGAGTGAGAAAGAGAGGTCAGTATATCAGTATATCTCCGTTTGGCAGCGTTTGCGATTATGGCAGTCTTTCAGCGGAGGTCAATCGAGTCTCGAGCGAGATGGATGACAAGCGGCCAATGCCAGTAAAATAAAGGCGAAGGAACGGAAAGCAACGTACGCAGCAGTGCTGGCCATCTGGCCAAACAGTCCGGGGCCCTGGGAGACCTGCTGAGGAGGCGCCATGGCAGTGGGAGCGTGCTGCTGAGGAGGAGGAGCCGCCATGGTGGTCGCAGGACGGCGCTGCTGGGGCGCGGGAGCAGAGACGGTGGGGCGCGAAGGAGCGCGGGCGGAGGAGCGTTGACGAGGCATGGCGATGGAGTTTTGCGGGGTGGTTTGTGGTGTTGAGGAGAAGGAAAAAAAAGGATTTGTGAGTCTTGGGATTTTGACGATGCGATGGAAGCTGAGAAAGAGAAGGACGTATAAATGCTGGGGCAGGATTTATCGGGCCAATTGGAGGGGCGATGATTGCGCTCGTGGCAGGCGTTAGTGCCCCGCTACACGGATTTTCTTGGGGTGGCGGACGGAGTGCCGAGAATTTCCAGCGGCGAGAACATTCTAAAGCCGATGCAGCGATGGAGTCGATTGACCGCTAAAGCCGAGGCCCTGATGCGGTAGAAGCTGGTATTTTATTGCTGCATGTATTCTTCTTCTTTTCTCTTGGATTTTGTTAGCTGAAATTTCCGCATCTGCTACATTATATGAGGATAGATGTAAGACAACGATGATAGTGTATATGTACTAATCTAGGTGGTCTTCAGTTCAGACTCTCACAGACCAATCTCTAATAGCGCCTCAAAGCCCAGTTTGTCCCTTTGCCAGATAATTTCCCCCATTAATCTATCATGAATAGAATAGGCACTCAGATACTCTTGATGGGATGCCTCCAAGTCATGACTGTAAAATAAAACCCTCCTAAAAAAAAAGGTCCTTTCCGTAACGCCCCTATATGTGCAGTTGTGCGCCATCTAAAAACCCAATCGCTAGCAAAAAAAAAAAAAAAAAAAACTCTTCTCTGAGAGAGACAAAATTCCCCTCTCAGCTCCGGTTTTTGCCTTTGCCCTTTGTTTTGGGCTTCTTGTTCTGGCTTGATGATCGGCTAGGCTCAGAGCCATTGGCTTGTGCAGTCTCATCTGCACCTCGCTTCTTGGTCTCTGCTGCTGATTTGAGAAGGGCCTTGGCGCGTTCTTCGGCAATCTTTTCGGCCAGCTTAGCACTCAACGTCTTGTTGTCACTCTATAAATGGGGGCATAGGGGTTAGTCTCTGGCGCAAAATATCCGGATGAAACGGGCGGCAGCATACCAAGTCAGCTTTCAGGATGCGCGCAGCAGCCTCCTGGTTTACACTCAGCGTCCGTTTGGCGTCAGGCTCTTCGGCGGCCTTGATCTTTGCAAAGTACTGCTGAACTCGCTTGAGTTCGTTATAAACTGCATGGTTCTGCGCGTCGGCCCCTTGAACCTTCATGGAAGCTGGATGAGATTCATGTTAGCTCACTGTCAAGCCCAGATAACACGCGATGGTTGATTCGTACAGAACAGCAGAGATTCGAGAGCGTATGCCGTCAGCGAGTACAGCTTTGCTCGGTCCAGTAAAGGCAGCTGAGACGCCATCTCGCTGAGATTGCCCAGCAAAGGCTCAAGCGCATCTTCCAATCTATCCAACTGGGAATCCAGTTTTTCCACGAGCGGCGCGATGGTGGGAATGTCCGACATGGTTGAAGAGGTAATAGAAAGCAACAAACAGAATAAGAATAAGATGGAATGACAAATTGAGGCGAAGCAATGCCTTAACGCAGCTATTATTCTGAATGAATCTCACAACCTCTCTTTTTTTTTTCTTGTATGGACTGAAGGCCCAGTCCGGTCGCGAAAGTCTTTTATCGATAAAGCAGCGGTTATCGGAAACTTATGCAGCTATCGAGGTAGATTTCATCTATCGGGTCGCAATCCCGCGGTGGATCTCCTCCAGCGAGAAAAAAGAGCATCGCATTTGGCGGGCTCACAGGGTACAGGATAACGACCAAAGCGCGATACCTACGTTGGCTTGACTACCTCTCTCGCTTCTGAACTTCCAAGGGCAAAATCCGAATTCCCTACCTAGCAATCATCAAAGAATCCTTCTGCTTCCGCGTACACCGAGACCTGCTGCATCCTGCCGCTCAATTGATTCTCACTCGATACGAAGCGGCACATCGAAGGGGAATTCGAAGCTTCAGCGCGAATTAATCAGCACCGACAACCCGAGCTGAATTGAATTCGATACACCTAGTCCTTCCCTCGCCGAGTTCTCTCGGCGGCCTTCAAGGTGGCCTCCTCAGTTCGGCCGCGGCTATCCGCGCGGATATGTCAACGACAATCAGCATGGGCTGGCGATAGCATCTGCAGAGGCCCGGCCGCCACAAGACGCTATGGCACCGTAGCATCAACATCGTCAACGTCTGATGGGAGCAACAGCCATGTCAAATCGCGCGATCCCTCATCCCCAGAAGCTGCCTCAAGATACTCGATACCTCGACCGTGGTCAGAAGCTCTGCGCCCTGAAACTGCGGCTGCCAAGCAATCCTCGTCCTCTACGCCGAAGTTCTACGTGCCGTCGGTTCTACTGCCTCCCGACGCTGCCAAATCGCCATCGGTACACAAGATACACATACTGGGAGATGACGAACGATCAAGGTTCATTGCCCATGCTCTATCTGGCGTCTACGACTCGGTTGAGATGCTTGGATGGAAGAGAAATTCATCGTCTTCGTCACCTTCATTCTCATCAAAGTACCGCAACATTTACAAGTCCCGTCATGGCGACCAGCGCAAAATGAAACTGGAGCATGTATCAGTGACGCCAAGGGCCATCACCAGAGAAGACAATTCACACATCGACCAGCTGCTCGTAGCTGGACCGGGACACGGCGCGGTCGAGGCATTGCGGGCAGTCAAGCACCGTATCAACAAAGACACAACAGTGTGTCTAATGACGGATGGCTTGGGCGTCCTCGAGGAGGTGAGGGCACGGATTTTTCAAGGGACTGACGAGTCATCGAAGCCGAGCTTCCTCCTCGGCCACATGAGCCACCGATTGGCGTTCAACCGGCGCCATGACTCTGTCAAAGAGCTGCGGCACGGCGAGACGCAGCTGACATGGATGGATTCCTCTCGAACGACTCAAGAGGTGGAAAAGACGGAGACACGTATGAATTTTGTGCAGGCCCTGCAAGCAGTCGAGGATCTTCGCTCATCCCTTACGCCATTTGACAAGTGGCTCCATTTCAAACTCCCATCAGTTATCCTAGACTCCGTGGTGGAGCCTGTCTGCGTCCTATTGGAGATACCATATGCAGGACTCCTGCAGAATCCCGCTGCCCAGCGGATGATGCACCGGCTGCTCACAGAGATTGTCTCGGTGGTAGACAACATGCCGGAAGTCGAGGGGTCGGCCGCTATCCGGGACTTTATTCGTGGCAATCGCATCAGACAGCACATCTATAGCCGCATCATGGCGAGACGTGGCGCCTCGAGCAGCGAGCTAGCAAGACAGATTCGGAACGGCCTACCGACTGATATTGATTATCTGAATGGCTTCTTCATCCGGCGTGGCCATCAACTGGGCCTGGACATGCCCACCAATATTTTGATGAGAGATATGGTGAAAGCGAAGCACTCGCTGGCCATTGAGAAGCTCAACTCGTATATCCCTGTCGAGGAGACTTCAATACCTAACCACTTGTCGATGCGATATCGAACTATGCCCAAATCAAGCAACAGGAAGCTTGTATAAAAATTAGATTTTTTTTTTTTTTCTCTTTCTTTTTACTACGTACGTTTTACTATGTACCCAGGGGGGGAGCGGGACCGGAAAGCCGGGAAGCCATTTGGATATTTTTTTTGGTAGAAATTCTGCATTGAGCATTGGCGTGGGAGGGGCTTTTTCTTTTTTTTTTTTTCTTGTATGTATGATACTACCTCCGAGGTACGATGTGACGTGTGGATATTAGTAGCTAGGGGTATATACTACCATGAATGAAAATATCTCAAGGTCGACTGTATTCTGTATCTACACTGTATATCAAAAGGGTAGTATTGTCTGTCCTATTCTAAGGTGTATGTAGTATAAATATTGATTCTTGGTGGGCATTACAAGCTGCATCTATATACCATGTTGAAGTGTTTACAGGCTACTACCTATTACCCTAACATGGACATGCATAGATTAGTAGGCTTATTACTTTGCACTCCCCAATATATATTCAGAGTTGATCTTTTCTACGTCCCCAACGGATTTGTAACTCGTTTGGGATCCGGATAAAAAAAAACCGAGTGAGCCAATCGCACCCAGCCTGGACGGAGCTATTCCTATACGGCGTGCGTGTCACCGTGATTGCGGGAGCGGGCGCGAGCTCCAGCTCAAAGACGACGCAACAAACAAACGTGCCCCGCGTTTTTTCCCAAAGCTTTCATGACCTCATGTCTCTCGGTCATTTCAAAGGGTTGCATGGGCTGCGGACCAGGGTTTCGCGCAACATGGAACAGACGACCACGCCGCAAAGTCCGCCACGCCCCCTCCCGGGTGCCAGTTGATAGTAGCAGCAGTAGCACCTCAGCTTGCGCATTCTATTCCCAAAACCTGTTGCGCCTTGCATATGGCTTGCATGCTGTATACTACTAGTACTCGGCCTCTGGTCACTGGTGCATGGATAAGAGCAAGCGGGGTCGCTGTCGTGATAGGTTGAGAACGGGCTGGGCTGGCTGGTGGCCCCTTATACAAGTCAGGCGTTGGTGTTCCGGTCCCCTTTTCGCCCGCTGTGGTTGGTTTAAGACAGCTCGGTTGTCGTTCTCGTGATTTTGTTTCATTTCCCATTTTTTTTTCCTCTTTTTTTTTCACCTTTTCATCAATTCTTTCTTCTAAATTTCTAAATCTGATTTTCTCTTTTCGCTGCTGGTCCATTTATACTAGCTACTACTTCTTTGTCAGACTATCGCATATTGCTTCCTTTGGTAAGTAAGCTCACTTACACGGTCATCAATCCCCCCGGATTTGGTAAAAATGCCCAATGCTAACATTCAATTCTTCCACCTCAACGTTCAGTAAACGCCCTTTTTTTTTCAATACAAAAAGAGTGCGAGAGAGCAATTACAATAGAATTGCACCGCCATGGCATATTCAACACGGCACCGCGCATTCCATCTCTTCCCATGCCTTCCTGCTGAGCTGCGCCTGCAAATTTGGCGTGAGACGTTGCCAGATCTCGATGGCGTCACATTGCATGGCTACAAGAAGGGATGCTGGGATCTCCGCGACCCTCTATCCGGCGAATCTGAGGGAGAGTCCAGCGCCCTTGGCAGAGCCGATAAGATACTGGACTTTCGTCACGAGAGGCTAGACGACGTTTACATCGACATGCCCATCGTGTTTGTCAATCGTGAAGCCCGAGGCACCGCTTTGTCCTGGGCTCGCGCGCAAGGCATCAAGATGGACTTTAACACCGACAAGGGCTGCCACGTCTTTGTGCTGCCCTTCAACCCGTGGCAGGACGCACTCTTCATCAACTCGCACAAACTGGAGGAATTTTGCATTGAGCCGGCCGATCGGCTGGCGGGACTCCAACTCCGCGGGCAATCCGCCTACAGCAATCCCGAGATCACCCAGGTTGCCCTGCCACATACGGCGCTTACATCCGAAATGGCGGTCTTCTACGATCTGATCCATTGGTTCCCCCGTCTTCAGGTGGTCTACATCATCGTAGACATTGAAATTGGCCCGACCCTGCCAAAGTTTTCCTCGACTGAAGAGCGCGCGAGGCACAAGGAGCGGATGAAGCACCAGCGGTGGAAGACCAGCCAGACACAGGGCCATTCGTATGTGTGGGACAACAAGGATCGCAAGTTTGTCCGCCACATCGGCACACCCATCGGCTTCAGGTCCATGTACAGGGAGATTGAAGACTACTTGGCTGTGGGGATAGCCAAGGCTTTTGCCAAGAGGGATGTTGAAAGATTTGAAATTCGACCTGTTTTGATGGTGTTGTGATGATGATGATGATGATGATGATGATGGAGATTTTCCCTTTTCTTTCTCTTTTTTTTTCTCGTCTCTTCCTCTTTTCTGGGAGCGGGGTTCTGGAGTATTGGGTAATACTGTAAGGATTGATTCGGCAAAGCAAGCAACGATTTTAGGTGCCAGGATTTCGGGTTCTTCTATTTTGGGTGGATGGATGTGTGGATTTTGAGTGCTTACACAAAGCGCAGCTATTGGCTTTTGGATTTTATCAATGTACACCCTCTTCTCAATTCTCACTAATTCTTGGTATCGATTTCCGAGTATTTCTGCTAGCACCTACCCTTTGTCTTGATCCTGACGAGAAAACGCGGAGAAGCGGATGAATATTGAATCCCATCCTTGCCAGCCAACAAGGGTCAACTGACAGAATCTATGGAGAGACCAGGATGGCAAGCTCAATTGAAGAATGAATGAGAGGAAACCTATACCGCAAACCGTTAGGGTGGTGATTCAAACGCATTTGACAATGTGTTTGGCTGAATACATATAATATTTGATTGATCCTACCGGTTAGGCTTCGGCATCCAACACGCTGCCGTCAATACTACCAATACCACCGTGGACCTATATAGGTATGCAAGGTAATCTTACTCCATGGCTCCTATGATGCTATTAAATCAAAATAAAATCTCTTAGTAATTCAAAAATGATACTGACTTGATAATTCTAACAGATATTCACTTTGATGATGAATATGAATGCAATTTGCTGACTATTACTACTACTAGTATGGAGTATACGCGCTAATGTTACTCTCACATATGAGCTTAACCGCCGAAGCTTTCTTGAGTGGCCCTCGAATGGAGCGTTTGTTGGGCCTAGCCGCTATGGCGCCGTCCATAACAGCACCTCCAGGCGCCCAACAGGGCAATTCTCGCTGCAATTATCCTTATCTCCAGTCGCTATCTGCCTACATACATACATACATAAGCTACTACCTACGAGCTATTATTGCTCTGTTCATTGACCTGCTCTCGCCACCGTCTTTCCCCGCCGTTGCAAGCTGCTGCTTTATGGCGTCACGCCGCTGCCTCTGAATTAGGCGGGTCGGCTTTAATCGTGTAATGCCCATACTCCGTATCAGTGAATAGGTAGCTGCTGCCGTAATCAACCCTCTCCATACCTACCTAAACCCCGAATGCATCGCATCCTGACAAATATCATCTTCTGCTCCGTGACATTTTCTCTGCCGTAGTCGTCAGCCTTTTCTGCCAAGTCTCGATTGCTGCTACTCCGCCGCAGTCGTCCTTGGCTGTGCTTGCATCTGAGACTCGCTTCCGTAACTCCCGGGCGATTGTGTCGGCCGCCGTTGGCCGGTCGCCGGCTGCTCAAGCGTACATAGCCCGATATACCGGGTCTGTATCTGGTCACATCACATCACACCGTCTCTATTTTTGACGAGCAGTTACATCCGCCATGTCGTGGATACCGAGTGACGACGAGTTTAGCGGTGGAGAGCCGGTTGACTGGGATGCCCGAGACCGAGGATTCGCTCAAGGCGACGACGAGGGCCACGAGGACCATCAGGGGGACGGTGACGATGACGACGACGATGAAGACGACCCCGACTATCGTGATGAGCCTGATGAAGATGACGAGTTCCATGGTAATAACATGACTTTCCATCATACTCTGTTTGACCCCCAAAAATGGTTGGCTATAGATTACTAATCCGGCCTCAGACGCTTTTGATGAACAAGAGGAGAATGACGGGGACGGTAAGTAGGACAGACATTGATTGCCGGGGAGGGGAGGTCGTAGACAAAAGATGTATCGATTCTCATTTCTAACATAGACGATGAGCACTACGCGTTTCTAGATGACCACTTGGAGTACGGCTTTGGAGACTTCCGATTTCAGATCGTTATTGAAGATGGAGAAGCCGAACAAGATGAGGCTGCTTTGAGGCTGATTTCACTATTAAGAGGTAACAACATGCTTCTCTAACCAGGCGTGGCGTGCTGGCTCGCTCTACGCAGTTGCTATACGTTGTTTGCTAACTAACATGACCCGTTCCGTCATTTAAGCCGGCCAAAGGTCAGGTCTCTTGACGAGGCAGCAGCTCATGACGCTCTTTCGCGGCACCGGCTTAGGGCGCGACTCGGGCGAGCCCAAGGACCCCAATCGATTTCCCAAGGTGCCTAGCGAAGAGGGCAGGAAGCTCATGCAATCCGGCGTCTTTGGCTCCAACGATTACGACATACGGCCCAAGAAGCAAATCGCCAGGCGAATTCTTGAACGAGAGATTGGCGTGGGAGATCGTATGCAGAGGAAGCGGGACAATGGCATTTTGGCTCAGGTAAGATTGCAATCTATCAAACCCTTCTTTTCTTTGTGGTGAAAATTGATAAATGTCACGTACCGTTTATATCTTTACTTCTCAAGCTGATGCTAATACCTATACCAACTCTGATAGAACTTCATTCCTGGAAGTAGGGCAGAAAAGATTATTCACTATGACCATCCCATATATTCTGGTCAATTTTCAGACGACGGAAACTTCTTCTTCTCCTGCTGTCAAGACTTCAACGTACGCATGTACGACACTTCCAACCCTTACAACTGGAAGCTCTACAAGACAGCAAACTTCCCCTTCGGCCAGTGGACTCTGACGGATGCATCTCTCAGCCCAGACAACCGATGGTTGGCCTATACTTCCATCCAAAGCATTGTCTCAATAGCGCCTACAGATCCCAAGGATAAGGGCGAGCCGTATACTCTCGAGCTTGACGACGGAGATGGACACCCGAGGCTTTCTTTTTGGCGCAGCCGCGGATCCTTTGGTATCTGGTCCGTTAGATTTTCGGGCGATGGACGTGAACTCGTCGCCGGCACTAGTGCCCACTCCCTAGTCGTCTATGACATCGAATCAAGGAGAGTTCTTCACCACATCGCCGGCCACCAGGACGATGTCAATGCGGTGTGCTTTGCGGACAAGGGATCTCCGCACATTATCTACTCTGGCTCCGACGATACAACCATCAAGGTTTGGGATAGACGAAGCATGGGAGACAATCGAGAGGCTGGTGCCTTTGTGGGACACATTGAGGGCTTGACATACATCGATAGTAAGGGAGATGGCCGGTACATTCTTAGCAACGGCAAAGATCAGAGTATGAAACTGTGGGACATTCGCATGGCCATGTCTACAGACCGCTTCCGCGAAGTAACAAAGGACAATGATAACCGCGTTGATCGATTTG
Source organism: Trichoderma asperelloides (assembly GCA_021066465.1). NCBI lineage: Eukaryota > Fungi > Ascomycota > Sordariomycetes > Hypocreales > Hypocreaceae > Trichoderma > Trichoderma asperelloides. Next base: position 71,286 of record JAJKFY010000021.1, read on the forward strand.
ATTATAGACAGGACGAGTACGACGAAGATGACTGGGATGTGCACCCTCACGACAATTCTCTCGTCACTTTCCGAGGCCACAAGGTCCTTCGTACGCTTATTCGATGTCACTTCTCGCCGCCATCATCCACCAACTCGCGATACGTCTACTCCGGGAGCGCAGATGGCAAGGTACACATCTGGAACATGGATGCCACTAAAGCAGGCGAGATTGATGTGCAGAGCGCGACCAACGCGACACGGAGACTTGATCGCCGCACCCGAGTCTATTTTGATGAGCCTGGTGGCTGGGGCACATGCGTGCGTGATGCTAGCTGGCATCCTAATGCACCAATCGTTGTTGGTAAGTATTATATCCCTTTTCCTATGAAAGCTCAGAGTTTTATATCTACTACCTTGTTCTATGGAATTGTTTTCTTCTTCTACTCTTTGCAAAAGTTGTTGGATGCTAATCATCTCTTTGCAGCCTCTGCGTGGAACGGATACAGCATGGCAAGGGGCACTTGCACGGTCCATGCGTTCAACGGAACAAACGACGATGAAGGCGACCCTGAGCTGGGAGATAGCGTTAACGAGTCGCTAAGAGCAGATCCCGAGACATTCTTCCCGTCCAACTATCTTGTCAACTAAGGAGCATATGGACAAAAAAAAAAAAAAAAAAAAAAAACGGAACAAGAAGTCAATCTCATGATATCACCACTAAAAAGCATGATGTTAAGATCTCATTGGAACTTTTGCCGTCATGACTAAAAGTATGATGCTATGGGGCTGCAAATGTATGTAGGTATAAGTGTATCAAGAATGTTTGTCATATATAGGTACCTGTACTAGATGGATATGGGAGTTGGTCTTTATGCAATGCTATTTCAAGCAGCGTTTTTTGATTGACTGCTGCTGTTCATTATTTTCTTCATGATACTCTTCACAGAGTTCCAGAGTAATAAAAAGCGAGGCTTTCACTATCCAAGTGCAATGTGCGTGCCTTCTGGTGCTAGATGCATGTATTCTCCAGCATTCTTTCTCCGATAGCAGGCTGTGACATAGGAATGGCCCTAGGAAAAAAAAGGGACTTGCAATACAGTTGATTTTAGTCGGAATATAAAAAAGGTCTATTCATTAACAAACGTAGCTGCTGGTCCTAGTGCTGGTTAGACTAGTATTCCCCCAAATCCCACCTGCAGTTACATCCATATATGCAGCGAGAGGGCCCTAAATATCGTTAGCAAAGGTCAGATTGATCGGCAGCGAAAATTAATATGGGGAGCTGCATCCCTGGTCCATCTCGTGACTGGCGAGGCTGACAGTGACTTGTCGATTTGAGGGTCTGTCATTGGCCAATGCTCTGGAAAATCAATGTTCCTCCTCACCAATTCGAACCGGAAAGCGGTGGCGCATGGCCCGTGCACGCTCACCCAAGCCTCAGCCTCGCCCCCTTCCTTTCACTCTGCCCACCCGTAAAGGGACCTTTTTTTTTCTGGCCTTGGGCAGATTCTCAGCAAACCCGACTCATCATCTCGCCAATCCACCCCCGAGGCTCCATCTTTTTTTCTCCTCCTCTCCAGCCCAACCAGCATTGCTGCCACCATCCCTTTCGACTCGGCCGCGGTTCCACTCGCAGCCTCGTAGCCGAGACGGTCACTGCTGCTCGTTCGATCCTCTCCAAGCTTCAGCGACGCAGGCAACTCGATTCGCGCAACCCTCTGGTAATTAATTCCCCTTTCTATTTTCCTTGTTTTATTTTTTTTCTGCCGTGCAATTCATCATATTATGCTTTTTCCCTCTCAGCCGAGCAACTGTTAGGATTTGTTCTTCTTTCTTTGCTTTTTACGCCACTATTGTGTTTTTTTTCGTTTTGTTTTTTTGGCTTTGCCCCCTGTTCACTCTCCCGACCTCGGACAAAAGCTCGCAAGCTGCCGACTGGCCGCAGAGCCGTCCAGCCATTGACTTGGTCCCACCAGACGAAAACGCGAACGGCTACCTGATCGTCTCTGCTGACGGCCAAGGAGGAAACGAGCTTCCTGCTGCCGAAATCGAGATTCCGAGCCGCAACCCACCGGAGCTCGCGCCAGCCCAAGCCAAGCTAGACTTGCAGATAACCGCATCCCCCAGAGCATCCTCTCCCTTGCATCCTCTATCTACCTTATCTCACCGTCACCCTGTTCCTCGACTTCGCTGCTGGCCTCGCATTTTCTTCTACCTTGGGTCGAACCTTTGCGTGTCCACGGTGCGTGATTGGTGTTGGGCCGCCGCCACCCACCACAACCCGCTATCAGGAGCTTGCCATCGGCCGAGACACTCTGCACCACCACCACGTCCAAGGAAGCTCCGGCTTGAGGAGACTCTGGTGCAGCTGGGCTCTACAGGAGAGAAATAAAAAGAGCGCCGGGATTAGAGAGGAAATTCGACTTGGCTTTTTCGCTTTCCTTTGTCTTGGGGATTGTACGCATCAGCAAGTTGAAACGTTTTCACTTTCTGCCTGCCAGCCCATTGTTCACTTTCTTTTCTGCACACGCTTGTTTATTCTCACCATACCGCCCCTCATCCTCTCTCTCTGTGTATGTATTTTTCGTTGCTACTTTACCAAGCTTCTGTTTGTTCAGTGATCGCTTTTTTTTTTCTCCTGGGGCGAGCATCGGCAGGATCAACCACGTCGAAGCATTTAGCAGTCTCCAAGTTGCAAAGCCCAAGCCTTTTATGCCCCAATTCGAACTGCAAACGAGCAGTGCTTGTATCTTGCTTGAACATTGTTTAATAACAACTTTTCGTTTAAATAGTGCTTTCACCGTCCGAATATAATTGCGATAACTTTCATTTAACTTTCCCTGCTAGGGATCTTGCAATAATACACGAAACTCCAGGATGGCCGACCCCGATTTCGACATTGACTTCTACGGCGATGCCGATGCCGATGCCAATGAACAGCCCCAGCAAGAAGAGCGGCGCCAAAGCGGCGATCATATGCGGGACGACTATGATTATCATGGCCAGGACGAGAGACGGGGAGACAATGAACACGAAGACGACCGACGCTATGACAGCAACCGAAACGATAACGCCGAGCACCCTTCACATCAACATGGCGTTAAGAGAAAGTCAGAGGAGCAAGAGGCAGATGACAGACCCATCGATAACGGTGCGACAGCAGCTATAATGATCTCAGAGCTTAGCTGGTGGACCACAGATGACGATATCAGAGGCTGGCTTCGAAGAGCTGGCTGCGAAAAGGAGATTAAAGAGCTCACTTTCAGCGAGCATAAGGTCAACGGAAAGAGCAAAGGGTGAGTTTACAAGTCCGCTGCCCTGCGATTTTCTATCTCTCCTTAGAATCTTCATTCTAAAGCCTATTTGATACTATGAATAAATCTAACCCAGTCTCTTCTCTCTCAGACAAGCCTATATCGAGTTCCAAACTCGCCAAGGATCCACCTCTGCGAAGCGCTACATCGATTCTGTCTCGGCAGACATAGTACAGCCCGGCCAGAAACAAATAACTATTTCTTACTGGAACCCCGGCGTCAACCCCTTCAGAACTCTACCCAAAGATGCGCCAACCCGCGTCAAAGAGCAGCCTCGGGCCGCCCCCTCTGGATCCTACAATGATCGCGGTAGCTATGGAGGTTTCCGTGGTCGAGGTGGCATGGGCGGAAATCGAGGCGGCATGAACCCCGGTTTCAACCGCAACTACGGCGGCAATATGGGCTATAACAATAACAACATGGGAGGCAGCGGTTTTAACGGACCAATGGGCGGCGGCGGCGGTGGTGGTGGCTCTCACTACCTTTTCAGCGGCCGAGGTGGCCCTTCAGGGATGATGAGAGGCGGCCAGCCTGTAATGCGTGGCAGAGGCGGAGGAGGCGGCGGTATGATGGGTATGAACCCCATGGGAGGTATGGGCATGGGAATGCCCGGCAACATGGGCATGGGCATGATGCAAGGTATGAAAGCTGTCACTTTACGCCACCCCAATCCACAGATCACAATCCGTCAAACGGCATCGGTTACAGGCTAGGAACTGTCGCCGATGCCATTATCCACTGCACAATCACCAGCACCTTCAAACATGGCCATGGCCCGTCAAGAGTCAGAACGGCTGTCGCTTGCACCAGTAGTGCAGCGAGAAGAACCAACAAAAGAGGCAGAGGAGACATATCCAGATGCCGAGCCAGACGTGTTTTATGAAGATGGAGAAGACAGCGACAGCTGCGCTCTAAGCTTCTGGGGAAGTGACGACTACAACGCTCAGGACACCCCGTGTACTAGCGAGTGTACTAGCGACACAAGCTCCATGGGTGACGATGATAGCAGCGACAGCGACGATAGCAGCGACGAGGATGATAGTAGCGGAGATGATAGCAGTGATGCCGACGATAGCAGCGATGACGATGAAAGCGATGATGACGAAGAGGATGCCATGGATCTCGACGAGAACATGGAACTCGGAGAAGCGGACATGGATATCTCAGATGGCACGAGTATCTCAGATGTCATGGAAATAGAGCCGCGGGGAGAGAACCCTTTAATCCAGGCGGCGGGCTCAGGCCAAGCGGCAAATGCGAGTGCAACTACGCCCTCGGCGGCTCAGCTACAACAAAGCTATCACTATCCCTCTCAAGCTGCTGGTCGGCCACAATTTGCACCGAGCACCTGGGGCTGCCGTATTCACGGAACACAGACTCCTCGCTGCTTGATTTGTGATATTGAATTCTGGCGTGTTCAATGCCTCATCAGAGGCCAAGACTTTGGCCGCACCCCACCTCCGCCGCTACCCATCTATCCAACACCACTTCACCAGCCTGGCCCATCTTCTACTTCACATACTCGATTTGCCACTAGTAACGCTGCTAATTCACGTATAGGTTTCCAGGGTATGCCTCCTAACTTCCCAGGCGGATTCGGCTTTGGGCAGCAAGGAGGAGGAGGCGGCGGCGGCGGAGGCAACAGTGGTGACTGGGGCAACCCTCATGGAGCAAAGCGACCGCGTCCCGAGTAAATGGCAAGCATCCGCCGAATCCATATCTCCTCAATTATTAGGATGGAGAATTTAAGCTAGGATTTGGAGTGCAATAATGCAAGGAATTGATTTTCAACTGTTATCAAGGGGGAAGGGAAGGAATTGCTACTCGATTTTACTTGAAAGGAGCTGCCGGAAAATTTTTCAAATCTTCATTGCATTAAGAAGGGATTTTTTTTTTTTTTTTTTTTACAAGCAGTGTATAATAGAACAAACGCTGGGTTTATTGTTATTGAGATGCCAGGAGTCAGAGCTTCTTTACTTTTTATTATGCGGAAATCTTGTAACTTGTCTTTATTGGCTTTTGGCAAGGAAATTGGGCTCTTTTCATTTATCAGTGGTCTATCAGGGGAGACAACAGGCAAAATGGGTTGTATTTGTACAAGTTTCAAACAAAACAAAACAATTTGGCAACAAAGCAAACGGGAGAATGAACCGTGACTCCGTACATGCATATAGGTGATCGTTAAGGTAGTAAATCAATCCAAAAAAAAAAAAAAAAAACGATAGAGAGGAAGAGGTTTAGGAACGTCGACACATGAAGGCTAGGAAGACTGAGGAGCGACAACAACAAGGTAGCTAGCGATTGCTAGCCTTGTATCCGTGATATCGCTGCTGCCACCAGTTGCCTGATCTGGAGCCACCTGTCTGTGAGGCTTCCTCTCATTTCCTCCTCGCCAGCAGAGCTACTGCTCAGCAGTTCTAGAGAGTTGGTGATGTCGTTATCGTACTTTGTGAGTGCTTTTAAGAGCGCAGCATCTATAAGGTGACGATCCGCGTCTTCATCTCTTACGCCGTCTAGGACAGCCTGCCATTGTCGGAGGGGCAGGCAGAGCATTCTCAACGCAACGTGCGTACGATAGCATGCCGTCTGAGAGTCCAGCATATACTTCTCCCAAAAGCCCGCGTCTTCGAGATGCTCCCTCTGAGTGGGGGTTAATAAGGGGCAGATGTAAGGGTCAAGGCAAGTCTCGTCCCAAGGATTAATAGATGACGGTAGCGTGAAGCCATACTCTACGAGCAGCATATCGTTTGCATGGGGCCCGTAGCGGATGAACACTTCCTCGCCAGGCTCGTGTGTGCGAGTGGTAGTAAAAGTGAAGAACTTGTCGTTGAAGGCAGCCGTACAGTAGCCCTCGGGGGTGTGATTGAAAAGATCCGCCACGGGCTGGAGCGCCATGTGATCCTCCTTGGGTAGCTTCTCCGTCTTTCGATTTGTGTGGTAAAATGTTCGGGTATTTACCAGGAGCCAATTGTACAGATACTCATCCTTCTGAAGCTGTGGGTACGCTGCGGCCACAATCGCCCAGTCTTTGCCGAACTTTTCCTGCTGCGCTGCAAGTAAAGACTTGGATCCTGGAGGTAATAACGCACGTAGCTTAGCTGGCCAACATATGGGCAGACTGATGGCAATATCTCGCCGAGAGGGGAGGACGGGGCGCCATTTATCCAAATCAGGGTTGGAATCAAGGCAGAGTGAAGCAGCAAGAATGGCGTGAACAGTGGCACCGCTGAGAGTCTTGACGATGTCCTTGGGAGTGTTGCTGAGGGTACGCAAAGCAGATACAGGGACTTTGAGAATGACTTGGTTGGCCTAGTCATGATGTTAGCATATGATATATTTGTGTGTTTGACCCTATATAGGTCGGCTTGGTACACTGAGAAATTGAACCAAGCTTAGTAGCTAGAGGAATATTCAAAGAGAAAAGCAAAATACTGTACCTCAAGATGGCGGGTTGCAACAATACCAATACCTCTCCCATGCAGAGCTTTCGGATGAATCCCGTTTAACTCAACACCTATGGAAGATGTCCACTCCAGAAGCTGGTCGATGGCCGCTTCCATTGCTGCGGCTTGCACTATAAGTGAGTTGACCAGGTGAGTGAAAAAAAGTCATCCATGGGCGGTAAAATTATGCGATATGGCGATACTATGGGGCGAGATGGTGAGTCATTAGCTCTTAAGCTATGGCGAGGTAGCGCTGTTGGCGTCGCCTACAGTGCCAAAGCACAGGCTGCTGGTCTACAGCGAAACGCCATGGCAGTAAACCATTTCTCCCCAGCCGTTATTATTGAGCTACTTATCCAGTTTCCCAGTATGCTCAAGCGTGGTCTTTTATTCAGCGCCGTGGCATTTTAAGCCAAGTCATTTTCTACTGCTGGCAAATTTTTGATGTAGAGCTATTCTTGGATGGCGATAACGGCTCTATTATCGAATCGATTGTGCCGCCTTGAATGTCCACACGAGAACTGCCATGGGATAGGAATGCGAAAGCTATTGCAGGCCTCAGAAACGATGGAACTAGCCATAGGTTGTTGTTAGCACCTGTGCGATAGTATTAACATTTATTGTTTCGATTCAGTCCTTGAAGCATCAATGGCTCGAGCACCAGCAATGGCTAAAAGGTATTACAAAATGATCGCAATTCTGTTCCCAGGTTCCTGCGTCAAGTAATATGATGAAGATAGATGTAGGTTGAAACATAGGCGGTTGGCCTAGAATGGGTAGCCTTGGCAAAAGTCTTTTGTGTAGAGAGGCATTCGCATTCTATATGCCTTTTAGATGCAATACCTCAAGTATGTATGAGAGAGATGATAAAGAGGTCATACCCAGTATTGAAGCTATTATATGTCGAAACTGCTTTGAAGAAAGCACTGGGAATGATGGTAGATACCTATCAGGGTACAGTATTAAGTTGAATGCTTCATCTTTGAGAGAAGCACAGTATCGTGTTGACATCAACCAGTCCTCATTGTCATGTTAGTACGTCAGCGGAGTGTGGGAAACATGTAGAGCCGGGTTACCTTAAGTGGGCTACTGTGCAGAAGAAGGACTGTAGTTGAAGTATCTGGCATACTTACAACAATGCCACAAAATCCATAGGAGAGACACTCTCGTGGTGTAGACGCCCTTCTATTAGGTGAAGGAGGCGGAAATCTAGAAAATCCATGCACTGATCTAACACGATTGCTTCAGATGGATTAAACCAGCTTTCCAACCCACAACACTTCGAGATTCTTAGCTGAATGTCCCAGAATATGTCCGTCACAAGTATTCCAAACTCCAATACAGAATCTTTATCTCTTGGGTGCCAGCGGCTGCGCGTTCATAGTATGCGAGGTCGCGACTAACGATGCATGTCTCCGCTGATATACTCAAGTATCGTAGGATTTTGGTCAATAGAGCCCAGTAGAAAAATGCATTCAAGGAAGATAAGGCTGAGAAATACTTTGCCTGATTGAATCAAAGACGCTGTTCCTCCGGACTTTTTTCCATCTGGGGGGTAGAGGCAACACGATGAGGTGCTTTTGTTGGAGTTTCCAGCCTCAGAGCAGCTCAAACAGCAAAGGCTTCGAGAATACCTTGGCTTCCATATCCAGCTACTCGTAAGAAGTCAGATTTATACTGAAAAGAGAGTATTAGGATGAATGGCAAAAGGCTATGATCGAAAAGAAGAGAAAAGAGATTTCCTTTGCGCAAGAGAGGGAAGAGCAGCACCTTCCAAAAATGATTTTACGAATGGGCTACCAGACATCTTATCGATTCACTTATCTATGGCGATATAGAGCATGTGCAGCATATTCAACCAGGAATAGACAAGCAAAAACACACACCCGAATATTATCATATTCTGTGCTCTTCTACTGCTCTTGAAGATGTCGATTATGCATTCATGTTATCGACCTTCTCCGCCCGGGGTCGTACTACTGGCCAGCGACGTGCAACTTAGGATAGAAGGTTCCAATCCGAGGCAGTTATTCTGTCTATTAACTAACATTGCTCTCTTTACAGGATTTGAAGAAGAAAGAAATTGCGAGATTATTCCAATCTCTTTCAACGGCAACGCTGGTAAGAAGAGATTGTACAGGATAGACTCTTAGTACGTCTCTGACAAGTCTTCTCCCTGAGTCCTGCTATTCCATACATGTACTTATAGTCTGATATGCTATTTACTAATCATACTAATTATACCAATTGCTGCTAGATCATAGGAATAAATAAACATAGCTCATAGGTATCACGACGACGACGACGACGACGACGACATTGAGAAAGCTACAATCATCATCCCTATCGACATTGGCGTTGATCAAGTCGCAGGTCTGAGATATTGATGTTGGGCTTTATGGTAAGAGGCTTGAATAATGAAACTTTTGCCGTCAAACAGGCCGGCATGCTCATCTGCAAAAGGAAACAGCAGCTGATGCAGTCTTCCACCCAGTATGATGGCAGCCGTTGCAAAGCTGGCTGCCGGTTTACCCGAGTTGACAGCTAGATCTACCATGCTGATCGTCCTGTCTCACTCAAGGTTCCAGAATACCACTCCAATGTGCTTTTTCTTCACGCTTAATATAAGCCGACGATATACTTTTCGCTGCACACCCTCAATATTTACAATCCGGGCCGGGCCGTGAGACAGAGATCCGCAGGCCCACAAATCCGGCGCCGTTGATACAGCCACGGTTCGACGCAGCTCTGATAAAATATGCTGGTTCTGCCATTGCTACAGTCTTCAGAACGAATCATTGTCTAGCACCAAACTAACGAGGCTGGCCATCTTTACTGGTGCCACGCTGCACCAGAGCTGTAGATGTACCCAATCTAAGATTGACATCTCACAGGCTTTTGCGTCCTGAAAGCGGGTCGTTAGGAAGCTTACATCTCTCTTCAGAGCCATCAGCCCGCCGTTTAGCGGCCGAGCATCTCGACGGCGCAAGGCAGGGTCCACACCTCCAACGGAAGAATATATCGCTAGTTGGGTCGTTAGAAGATTTTCTCCTTCTGAGATAGCACTAGGCCTAGTAGCCGGCGGAACGAACAGGGAAAGGCAGCACCCCTGAACGGATGCCCAACGGGCGATGAGCTCCATTTTGCGCACCCGCCACCTCGAGCTTTTTTCTTTCTTCTATTTCTCTGCCTTGTGAAGCTTTCAGCAGCCACAGACATTTGGTCCTTTTTCTAGAGCTCCCTACACGACAAAAGGGAGAGGGACACACTGCGTCAAAATGGAGGCATATGGCCCAGGCAGTGGCCGCCCAGGAAATAATGTATGTGTCATTGGCACTGGTGTGACGGGGCTGTTGGCGGTGAAAAATCTGGTCGAGCAAGGCTTAAGCGTCAGAGCTCTGGAGCAAAGCGAGAATCTCGGCGGCAATTGGTACCATTCGATGGATACGGAGCAAGTGTCGGCGTTACCAGAGACGATGGTGAACATATCGAAAGAAACAGTGAGTGACAGCGACCCAGAAACCATGTTTAGTTATATAGCACGTGAGACTTACCAGCAGATGAAAACCGACAGAATTGTTTTACAGATTTCCCAATGCCAGATGGTAAGCTTTGAACAAGATGAGCTCCAGTAGCTGCTGAAAGCGGCACGCATATTTGAAGAAAATTTGCTGACAGGGTTGTTGTATGCGTACAGACTATCCGTCATTTCCTTCCGCGAAACAAATAGGCGAGTACTTGGAGGCATACGCAGATAAATTCGAATTGATCAAACATATCGAGCTATCGACGACTGTGACAAGCATCCGACGAGATGAAGAAGACGGCGTTTGGATCGTATCCACGAGGCACACAAAAACCGGCGAAGAAGAAGAGCGAGAGTACGACAGAGTAGTGATGGCGACGGGAGGTCTCAATGTCAGAAATATGCCCGAGATCAAGGGTATCGAAAAATTCGCTGGAGATGCCATACACTCGCGCGATTTTAAAGACCCAGCACAATATGCCGGAAAGAATGTCCTGGTCGTGGGCCTGGGTTCTACCGGAGCCGATACATTGAGCTTTCTGAAGCAGGCCGGTGCAAATAAGTTATATCTCAGCAGCAGAAGCCGATGTTCACTGGTGAATAATCCCGAACATGCTTTCTCGCCTTAGCACCATTCAAGAAAACGCTGACAAATATGCATCTAGATCCCTAGAACAATTGGAGGACGGCCGTGGGACCATTATTTGACCCGCCGTGCCGATTCAATGATGCGACGCTCAATAGCATGGTCCCCTCAAGTCTCGAATTATGTTGCCGGTAAAGCAATTGGCCTCATACAAAGTTATACGTTTCCGACCCTGAGGGGGCATCCTTGCTTCAGCGGTGCAGTCAGCGGTCCGCTGTACCGCAGTCCGTTTGTCTGCGATGAATTGCCAAGCCTCCTAGACAGCGGTGATGTAAAAGTTTATGGAGGTATTATGGGAGTTGCGGGTCCCCGTACTGTGGTGTTCAAGGACGGCAGCGAGATTACAGATGTAGACGCAATCATTTTTTGCTGCGGCTACTATCACGATCTCTCTCTAATCAAGGGAGAGGGGAACCCTGCGGATGTGGAATACACTACAGACTCATTTGAGCGGCTGAAGCAGGCAAAACACCACAACATCAATAGCGAATATCAAAGACTCTATCACGGTATTCTATCAGAACGATATCCGGAGTCGTTGGCTGTGCTGGGTGGCCTCACAACAGTGCGACCTACCTTTGTGCTCTATGACCTTGCTACCATGGCACTCGCCAGTCTTTGGTCCGGGAGCTATCCACTACCTTCACCACGAGCAATGAAGAGAGAGATTGACTCTCATTACAATTTCGTGGTACGAGCGCTTGAAAATGGCCCGATGTCATTCCTTGGCCTCCGCATAGATGTGCGAGGGACTTACAAATGGCTAAATGCAACTGCTGGAACTGGAGTCATTGAACGACTTGAAGGGTGGGGCTGGGAAGCGTGGAAGTTCTGGTGGAAAAACAGGACACTGTTCAAGTACATCATGAATGGACCTAACGTTCCGGCTGTATACAGGCTCTTCGATATGGGTAGGGGGAGAAAGCCATGGGATGGGGCTCAAGCAGCTATCGAGAAGGTCAATGAGGAGCCCATAAAGAAGGCTGCTGAGATGCCTAAGGAGCAAACCAAAGAAGCGGTCAACGACGAGACAAAGGACGAGACAAAAGATGAAGCAAGATATGAAACTGGAAGCGAGACTGAAAGTGAGGCGGAAGAGGAGGTTGAGCATATCACTGGAGAAGCCACCGAAGAGGCTCACGCGGCGGATATGATGAAAGTGGAAGCAATGGATTACATGGAGCCTGAGGACGAATCAACTCTTGCGATCCATACTCCATATCAAACAGATGAGTAAAGTGAGCCAAAGAAAGGAGAGGGTAAAGGCTGCCACAATGGCAGAGACAAAAGTTCAGAGACAGGGAACAAAGGACACAGGGCAGAGAGCAGAGGAGAGAGACGGAAGCCCAAAGGGAAATTCGTCGGGGGCATGGCGACAGGACACTAGAATAAGCATCGCACACAAGGCATTCAACGCATGATAATGAGATAATGATAATGAGACATGAATATAAAAATGGACGCAAATATTGATTGCACGCTTGTTGGTGGCGCCTCATGCAGACTGCCTACAGGAATCTATCATGGTTGACGAAGGCTTCACCCGTCGTCAAGAATCGCAACTACGGTGGACGCTTGTTATCATCGGACATTACGACTATCATCGCCGATCCTTTCTTGTGCCCAAACTTTTCTTTTTCCCAGGCGATGTCTAGCCCTTTCTCTTTCGCTCTCCCTCTCTTATCCATGATTCTGGTAGCATCACGCCAACAATTTTTACCTTTCGTTTCTTTTTTTTTCTTTTTTTTTTTTTTGTTCCCTCAACAATTTTGATCCTTTGGCGAAGAGTAAACCATAAAAGAGTAAGGCTACAGCACACACCAATCAGACAAGCTAAATTTTTGGGAGAAACTAGGAGAATTCCGCGGCGTACGCAGCAGCCTGCATGTTTGCCATGTAGCACTCGTATAGGTATCATGAGCTAAGCCTTACACCGGACACATATGATAGTTCTGAAAGCTGAAGAGGGCGTGAACGGAGAGAATTAGCTTAGCAAAGTGCCAGGGCCTCGAAAAGTGACTGAAGATCCTTGGAGACAGGGTACGTATGGCTTATCCCGGGGGGGGGGGGGGGGGGGGGGGTTGGTGTTGTACCAAAAAGTGATAGGAGGATTTGGGTGGTTAATTCGTTCGGCGGGGGGGGGGGGGGGAGCAGTGGGTTGTTGGGGCGGGTGTAGTAGGGGTG
>JAJKFY010000033.1:0-117625 GCA_021066465.1 Trichoderma asperelloides
CCCCCCCCCCCCCCCCCCCCCCCCCCCCCCCCCCCCCCCCCCCCCCCCCCCCCCCCCCCCCCCCCCCCCCCCCGAGACGAGACAAATCCATAATCTAAAAAGGCATAAAGCCAAAAAGTTTAACGGCTTACAAATTGATGATTTTTTCATTAGCAGTTTTTTGACTGAATAGACATCAATCGCAGAACTATTTGCACTCTCTGCATGGACAACTCCAAAGATGGTAATTAGTACCACAGTCGATTTCCAATCAATGATCTACCGGAATTTTCTTCAGCTTAACTGAGAGTTTGAGTTGTGTAAGCCCATAATTTGCTGCCATGAAGGCGCACTACTTGGTCTGACGCAAACCGACGTGATTTATGCGGAATTTGGAGAAGCGAATTATCCAAGTTGGTATTGTTTAGAGATTGTAGAGGAAGGCAATAAGTCTATATGAAGAGTAAAATCCACGATCATGTTGACCACTGAAGCTCACTAAAAAATGTAAGGCTGTGGGACGAAGCCCAAATTCTCCCTTTATCGGGAATCATCGCTTTCCAGTTGCTGCATACATCCTATAATGGTACCGGTCTAACGAAACTGCTGTACCAATTTCTACAAAGGCCGCTCATCATTGGGAAAAATAATGCAGCAACATTGAAGAAATTTTAAGCTGTCGATACAATCCATATAAAGGCTGGCCCAACGTTGAGTTGTAGGTATTACCACCTCTATTGCAGATACAATTAACACGATTTACACAAGCCAGGTAAATACAGGCTTTCAGTGCCAGCACAAAGATATAAGAAGCCTGGCTGACCCTTATGGAACACATTTGTGTATATGGGAATGCGGTCTAAGATCGGCGGAAAGCGATGCCGTATATAGTATCTATACTTTGCAAAAATACTGGGCTACACCGAAATTATGTTGTAAACCGTCGGCTAAAAGTATGTTTTAGATGAATTGAGTTCATTAAGTTCTTAATTCGAATACGATGGCTCACACCACTATTGAACATGATCCGGATACCAATCACTGTTGGAGGGTGTGATGGCTTTGGAATCGTTCTGTCGGCGCAGGTACGAACTGGAGTTGATACAGGCCTATGAAAATTACTAGTATGTCTATCACGGGCGATAAGTAACATGGCTTTTTCCCTCTTTCTCATTTTGCCTCTGTGCTTCTTTTTTTTTTTTATTCCCCTTTTCTAATTTCTCACCGCCGCCCTCTAATTATAATTGGCAGTTGTCTATGCACTAATGATTGAAGAGAACTCACTTCCCTCTATGGCATCCAAGTTGTAGTAGAAGATAGTACCGGACAGTGCAGCTCAACTAGGCATCCTAGAGCATCACTTATTCCCATATTGGTAATTAGTGCTAACGCCTGATTCCGATTCCGAAAGTAGTCCCACGTTACAGGACATTGCCCTGGAATATATCTATGAAGATAACATCGATAAATAGTCTTTACTACCATTTCCGGCGTTTCATCCACCCTAGAGCCCTGGTCGAAGCGAAACAGTAAGCTGATGAGCATTTACTCGTATCAAATAGTATCAGGAGATTTGATGGGCAACTGGAAAGGTTAGGCAACGAATAGGATCATGAGCAAGCGATAAATAACTCGATGGAGCTTGATATAGTTCGACCTAATGATACGTCTCGTCTGCAAAATAAGCTACTCTTAAGACGTAAATAGAGGCTGCTGTCAAATTGCCTATAGAGGTTTAGCACCCCTAGCGTGGCCATGGAATCTCCAAGAACCGGCTGTCGCTAGGCTTAGCACAGCGCTGGACTTGGTTTATTTATCTTTTTTTTTCCCCCCAATTATATACCTATGCGTAATGGTTATAATCGTCCTAGAACGCCGTGTCCTTCACACCTGCATTCTACTCGTACTTTTGTTCTTGTGAAAGCATCTTTTGCTTCAAACGGATAAAAGACATCTTTTTTACCAGTGAGTATCTATCGTAGTTGAACGCTTTCCAAAATGTTATTTTAAAATTTAGAGCACGCAACAAATATAACTAGGCACTGGCAATCTGGAAGATGGTTGATGAAAACTGGCCTAGTACTAAACCGAGCATACAGGATTTTCCTCAAGAGGAGAATCCTGATACGGAAGAAGGCAGAGACAAGTTCCGCTTTATCACTTTCCAAGATCCCAACACCGTAAAACTAAAGTCAATCCAGCGGGTCATTCGGAGCCATGGCGCTAAGAAATCCTTGGAAGGACGGAAGAAGAAGCTCACAGCAGTCACTGGGAATTTTCGCCATTTCAAAACTGATAGGCTTCAGCATGCCTCGGCTAAAAAGCAGAGGAATGACCCCAAACCACCAATCGATATCCAGCCATTTGGCTCGATACGATCGCTTGCCATTAGCAATTCTATACGGCTTCAAACCCTCATAGGAAATAGTATGGTATGCGCCTCGTTTGGAAAATCATAATGCTAACACCACTTAGAAACCGCATCGCAAGCTTTAGAGCCGGTGTGCAATTTCTCAGAAGCCACCGCACACCAAAAGTTTCACAAGATATTTCGTGATGGATTCAGCGATGAGGCTCTCTCAAATGCTATTATGCTCTCCCTAACATTCGCTGCAAATGAATATCACTTCACGCAGGAATGTGTCAGTTTTAAAATACAACAATTCGGCATATCAACCAGAAAATAGGATCTTCCCTTGATCCTCCAACTGTTTCGCAAATGATAGGGGCTATATTACTCTTAATAGGAGTGGAAGTTAGTATTTTGCAACCTGCTAGCCTTCCGTTGCTAAGAACAATATCTAGTGGCGACTTGGGAACAAACCACGAGTAGAGATGCACTTGGCTGGTGTCATGCAACTGCTAAATTTCTGCGACTCCAAGCTAATCCATCTTCACGATGGCATCAAACGGTAAATATTTGAGCTAAGCTTCCTTTATATGCCATTGGATCAGCATTCTAACCCCTGCAGTGCAATATTCTGGCAAGATCTGAACGCGGCTTGGATCATAGGTTCCGAGCGCAGATTCTCCCATGATATTTTCCCAGAGCTTCACTGGGGGCGCAATCCATTTCTATCGTTTATATATACCCTACCGCCGGGATTCAAGCCACTGAGACATATGTTTGGGTTCGACTTGGTCAAGACCATCGAAGACATCTATGCCTTGCAGCATTACAGAGAATCATCGGACATAGACCTCGATAACTCAGCGTCCCTTCTCCACTGGCGCCCCATAGGTGCACGGGATCCCATGCATTTAATTTTCACAGGTCCTATATAACTTACATTAGCAATCCAGTATTAGTTAATTATTTTAAATATATATAAATAGCTTTAATTTATATATAAAGGCCTTTTTTATTATTAATGCTATATAATAAAATAAAAGGCAGCTAGCATTTTTATTATATTACTTAAGTTAATATACCTTTATTTTAATATTTAATATAATATTTTAATTATAAAGCTTTTTTATATTTTAATTAATATAAATATATAATAAAATAGCTATTAGTTTTTAATTAATATAATATTTATATTTTTTTTTATTTTAATTTACTTTATATAAAGCTTTTTAATATTAATTATTTTTTTTAATTTAGTTTTAAATATATACTATACTTTACTTTTTATTTTATATTAAATTATCTTTTAACTACTTTACTATAACTGCTTTTATTTATTTATTTTTTTTATTTAATTAATTTATATATATTATTATTTTTTTTTTAATTTAATTTTTTTATAAATATAAAGTTATATGTATAGTATTTATTTATTTATTTATAATTTAAATATTAATTATATATTATTTTAAAATATTATAATAGTAAACCTATAATTTTATAATATAATTAATTTATTTTAATACTTTTAATAAATTAATTATTATATTAAATTTATTTTAAAGTTATATATTATTAATATATAGCTTTATGTTACGACCCATCTCTTATGGTTATGACAATGGGCCTATAGGGTAGGCCAATCTGGATTAATAATAGGCCGACTAATTAATTAGCGGCGACTTATTAACTCATCCATTAATCCAGCGATGCAACTTATTAAACTTACAAGATAAGTCCCATAAGCCATTAATACTAATTAAATATATAAGTTTACTTCTTATACTTATTTAAATAACTTAAATAGTTAATTATTAATTATAAAATTAAAATTAAAATACATTTTTAACTTTTATTTACTAGTGATTTTTATTATAATATAATATTGCCTATAGGTTTCCTAACCTATCCTCTAATATAAACCTAAAGAATTTATTTTAGATTTATTTTTTAAAAATCTACCCTATATTAACTATTTAATATATAATTTATTATATATTAATAACTTTTATTTAAATAATTATTAAACTTATAGGTAATAATAAAAATATATTAAGCAACAGGCAGTAAAAAACTACCTTTATATAAGAGGATATTTATAAATAGCATCCACTACTTACTTTAAAATAAAAAGTAATTAACTTATTTTTTATATAAATTAAAAATCTAGAGGATTAGTTAAAGTATTATAAATAAAAAAAAGAAATCCTTAAACTTAAGTAACTTAATAACTTTAATAAAAATACCTTAAAAATAATTAAATTTTTTACTAACTTAGAGCTATATTTTAGCTACTTTTAAAATATATTAGAAATAAATAAAGAGCAAGTCCTCTTTATTATAAATTACCTTATGGGTACTGCTGTAAAATAATTTAAACTTATTTTAATAAATTATATAGCTTATAAAAAAGAACCTAATAAAATAAAAAAATAAATTAAAGATATTTTTATTAATTTTATAAAATTTAAAAATTAAATTAAAAAATCCTTTAATATTATAAATAAAAAAAGAGAAATAGAAAGGGAGCTTAGGTTTTTATAATAGAAAAGAGCTTTATTTAAATACACCACCATCTTTTTACACCTACTTACTAAAGTTAATTAAATTAAAGAAATAAAAAAAAAAGTCTTTTATAATAGTATTAAATCTAAAATTAAAAATAAATTATTTAAGGAAAATTAAAGTAAAATTAAATTTATTAAATATACTTAAAAAGCTATTAATATTAATAATTATAACTTTAAGTAAAGTTAAAAATATAAACTAGAAAAGCAAAAATATTAGTAAATATTTTAATAAAAAAGCTAAAATAATGTAAATTAAAGAAGAAAGTATTAAAAATATATTATTAAAAGCAATAATAGTATATTAGGCAGAATAGACCTTAATATTATTAAAGCAGCTAAATTTAAAGGAAAATGCAACTTCTATAGTAAAGTAGGCTATAAAGAAGTATACTGCTACTTTAAGAAAAAATAAAAAAAAAATAGAAAAAGCCTTAAATAAAAAGCAATAATTAATACTATAAAAAAAAAGGTTTAAATAAATACTATTACTAAAGTATCTTATACTAGCCTTAACTAAACCGCTTACTATAATAATACTTATTAAATATATAAAAGCAATAAGAATAAATTAGGACACTACTTAAAGAAGCTAAAAAAGGTTAAATTATAAAAAGAAGTTAAAATTAATACTTTAATCTTTTTTAAATAACTAAATAATAATAAATATAGGAATAATAGAATTATAAATAAAGATTTAAATAATTTAGTAAATTAACTAGAAACTTAAGCTATAATTTTTAATCTAGACCAGCAAGGCTATTATAAATCCATTAGGGCCTATAACTTAAATTATAATATAAAATATAAGTACTATAGATTAACTAAGCCCAGGTATAACTGTAATAAACCTATATTATTTAATATATTTAAGAACTTAAATAAAGAAGCTAGTAAAAATAAAATTATTTATAATAAAAGAGGAAGAATTTATAAGTATAATTTCTATATAATTAACAGGAAACACTAATAATAGATTAATACTCTTTTAGATATATACCCCTTTATAAAATATAAAATTACCTTTAAAAATATATATAATAGTAATAATATTAATAATAATAAATATTACTAATACAGTTCTCAGGAACTATAATATAATAAAACCTGCTTAAAGTTTAATAAAAGAAGGTATAAATATCTATAATATTACTTATAAAATATAAATTATTACTGTAAGAAATTATAAAAATTAAATAAATTAGTTTTATTTTATATATATTAATATAACCTCTATTACTCTTAAGACTTTAATTATAATTATAAAGAATATAATATATATAAATTAATAAATAAATAATATAACTGTATAAATATTTTAAAAATATAAGAAGAGGAAGAAAGGAAATATAAGAAAAAATAATAATATTTTAAGAAATACCTACTTTAGTAAATAAGTCTAGAATAGGTATAAAAATAAATAAAATTTACTAAGCTAAGCCTTAAGGACGTCTATAACTGTGTCTTAATTAATAATATTTTTAATACTTTTAATAAAGATTATAGAATATATTACTAAAAGAAATATAATAGTATATATTATTAAATATATATTTTTAATAAACTAAAAGACTAGTATAATAAAAAACTAAAGTAAGTTAAAATAAAAAATTGCTTAATAATATACTTTTTAGACTGCGCTATACTATACTGTAGAAAATATAGTAAAAAAAAATACTAATTTTATTAAATAATTTAAAAGCTTTTATAAAAAGGCTATAATTTTAATAACTACTTAAATAAAAAATAAGAAAATAAAACCTTAATTAAAAAATACTATTAAATAATTAAAGAATAAAATAATTAAATTAAGTGTTAATAGTATAAGAAGTATTAATCTAAAATATAGCAGGAAAGCCTTTTAAATATAATTATTATTAATTTAATTAAAATATTTAATAAAAAGCTAGTAATTAATAAATATTTAAACTAGCAATTAGTTAAAATTTATATAAATAGCGGTTTAGATTATAATTTAATTACTAATAGCTTAGTAGATTAGTTAAAAATACTATATATTATTAAAAAAAGACTATTAGTTATCTTTAGTATTGCAAGTATAAATATAAAAATAACTATTATTTATAAAATTAATTATCTCTTTATAATAATTACTAAATAAACTAAGGATATTAAGTTTAATATACTGGACCTATAAGATTATAATATTCTACTAGGATATCTTTAATTAAAAAAATATAACTTTATAATTAACTAGAAAATAAAAGAAATAACTTAAGAAGAAAATATCTTTCTAAAGTTATAACTAGGCCAGGAAGGGGGCAAGGAAAGTAAAGATATGCTTACAGACCTATAACTAAAACCTTCTGTATAATTAAAAAAAAAGAAATAAAATAAAAAAAATAAGGCTAAAAAAATAAAAATATAAAAGAAAGTTAAATTTAACTTTAAAAAATCACTAGTACTACTATAATATAATAATTAATAATAAAAAGCAAAAATTATATAAATTAATAAAATTATTGTTAAATATTATATAAAATTAGCTAAACTTAATATAGTATTAGTAAAAGTAAAAGAATAAATTAAAAATAATAAGGAAAGTAAACCTTTAGCTAAAATACTAAAATAATATTAAAAATATAAGAAATTATATTAATAAATCCTTAAAAAAAAACTATTACCTTATTTAAAATAAAACTATAAAATTATTTTTAAAAATAAAACTTTACTAAAGTTTTATAAAATCTATAATTTTAATAAAACTAAGCTTAAAATACTTAAGAAATAGCTATAGATATAATTAAATAAAAAATATATTAGGGTATTTAACTCTTTAGCAGGGTACTTTATTATTTTTATATTAAAAAAAAACAGAAAGCTTTATTTAATTATTAACTACTGACAGCTTAATAAAATAATTATTAAAAATAGAATGCTTTTATTATTAATTATTAAAATTAAGGAAAGACTATAAAGTATAAATTAATTTACAGCCCTGGATTTTACAGGCGCTTATAAACTTATAAAAATAAAGAAAGAATATAAATAAATAACTGCCTTTAAAATAAAATATAGACTATTTAAATATTTAATTATACTATAAGAATTTATAAATATACCAGCATTATTCTAGAAGAGGATTAATTTTATTTTTAAGGAATATTTAAATAACTTTATAGTAGCTTATATTAATAATATTCTAATTTTTTTAAAAATATTAGAAAAATATAAAAAATATATTTATAAAATACTATAAAAACTGCAGAACGCTAAGCTCTTTATTAACTTAAATAAATATTAATTTTATATATAATATATTAAATTTCTTAAATATATTATTATACTAGGAGAAGTTTAAATAAATTTAAATAAAATTACTGCTATTTAAGATTAAGAACTCCTAAAAACCTATAAAGGATTATAAAGTTTTTTAAAACTTGCTAACTACTATTAAAGGTTTATTTAAAAATATAGTAAAATTGCAAAACCACTAACTAATGCTACTTAACTTAAAGAAGATAAAAAGGGTAAAAAAAAATAAAAAAATAAGAAACTATTTTAGATTAATAAAATAAAATTAATATTTTAAAAATTTAAAAATACTATTACTAGTAAACTAATACTTACTATATATAACCTAAATAAACCTATTAAAATTAAAATAAATGCTTTTAACTTTACTTTAGGAGGAACCTTAGGATAATAAAATAAAAATAATAAACTTAAACCAGTAGCTTTCTTTTTTAAAAAATTATATAAACTTAAGCTAAAATATCCTATTTATAATAAAGAATTTCTAGTAATTATTAAAGTATTTAAAAAATAATAATATTATTACCTAGGAAATAAATATAAAATTAAAGTCTATATTAACTACTAAAATATATCTTACTTTACAACTATACAGTAACTCTTTATATAATAAACTTATTACTTTAAGTTTTTAATAGACTTTAATTATAAAATTATTTATTATAAAGGAATAAAGAATAGAAGAGCTAATGCCTTAAGCTAAAAAGAAGAATATTTTAAAAAAATTCCTGAATTTAAGGCATAAATTCTATATAAAAATAACTAAGGGAATTATAAATAAATTAAAATTAATACTTTATTTATTATAAAAGAATATAATCCTATTTTTAATAAAATTAAAAATTTAATTAAAGACTGGTAACTAAAATAATTCCTTAAGGAAGTAACTGTAATTAATAAACTTCTAAAATAAAGTAAATAAATTTAAGTATTAAAAGAATTATAAATAAAAGTAATTTAGGATATTTATTATAGTATAATTACAGCAGTATATTAAGGTATTTAAACTATATATAATTATATACTATACTACTACTGCTTTAAAAAACTTAAATAAAAAGTTAAAAAAGTTATTAAAAAATGTAATATATATAAGAAAATTAAAAATAAATAACATTAGCTATATAAAATATTATAACTAATCCCAGTTCTAGAAAAAAATTAATATACTATTACCTTTAACTATATTACTAATTTACTTAAATTAAAAAATCTACTAACTAAAAAATAATTTAATAATATTTTTATAGTTATAGATAAACTTTTAAAATAAGTATACTTTTTACTATATAAAAAAATATATAATATAAAAAACCTAGCGCATCTTTATATAAAATATATATTTATTAAATATAAAATACTAAAAGAAATTATATTAAATAAAGAAAGCATCTTTATATTTAAATTCTAGTAAAAATTAATAATTAAATTTAAAACTTATTATAAACTAAGCACTGTATTTTACTTATAAATAAATAAATAAATAAAATAAATAAATTAAGTTATTAAAGTATACTTATAATACTATATTAACCTTTAGTAAAATAATTAAGTTAAAATATTATTAATAGCATAAATATAATATAATAGCTTTATAATAGAAACTACAGGAGTTATACTATTTTACGCCAACTATAGGTTTATATTAAAAGCCTATAGACTACTTTATAATAGTTTAAATGCAGATAATATATATATTTTTATAAAAAATATAATATAATTACAGAAAGAACTTAAGGTTTAACTTAAATTCTTTAAGCAATGCTTAAAAAAATATATAAACTATATAAGAATTAAAGAACCAACCCTTTAAAAGGGAGATATAGTTTACCTACTATAGCACTTATGCAATAAGAAATTACTAAATATTAAAATAAATTAGCTAAATAATAAACTTAATTTTAAAAAACTTAAATTATTTAAAATTTTAAGAAAAATTAAAAAAGTTAACTATAAGTTAAATTTACTTAATAATATAAGGCTAAAAATAGCTGTTTTTTATATCTTACTACTTAAAAAAGCACTAGTGGATAAAGAAATAAGTAAGTTAATTATAGATAAAATTATTATTAAAAATAAAAAAGAAAAGTATAAAATTAATAAAATAACTTATATATAAATAAATAAAGAAATAGGCAAATAAAAATATTTTATAAGATAGAAAAGATATAATTTATTTAAAGACTTATAGGTTCTTGAAAAAGAATTTAAAAAAAATGCTTAAGTAATCCTGCAGGAATATTATTAGTTTTTAAGGATAGAAATAATAATAGATTTAAATTAAATGCAGATTAATTAACAGCATTAATAAACTAAGATAGACTGGCGGAATTAGGTACTAATATAACAGCTTAATAAACAGCGGCCTCCGCCTTCTTATATTTAATATAATTTAATTCCTTTAAATTAGAAATATCTTATACTACAGCTTAATATATTCTCTTATATTAAACTTTTTTTTATTTTTAAAAATAAGTAACCTTAGCTGCTGCTTTAGCTAAAATATCTTCAGCTTTTTTTAACTCCTCCTCTAAATAAAAATACTAAGCAGAGACACAATTTAATTAATTAAATATTAAACCTTAAATATTGCAATAAGATTTATTAAGTTAAATATACTTAAAGCAGCGTAATAAATTTAATAAAGAAATTAAGTAATTTTAATAATTTTTTAAAATATAATAGAAGCAGTATTTATTAAACTTATCTATATTAAATATTATAGCTTTTAGAAGGGAATTACACTGCTGAGTTCTCTTATAAAAAGACTTTTTAATAAGTTTATTTAATATTATAAAGTTAGTAAAGAAATTAAGAAAAATGTACTAGAAAAAGAATTAGTAAAAGAGCACTTATTAAGTAAGGGATGCCGCTACTTATACCAGGATTAATAAGGTTTTAGGGATAAGATTAATAAAGAGGGAGTATTATATTATAACCTATCTCTTATAGTTATAATAATAGGCCTATAGGGTAGGCTAATCTAGATTAATAATAGGCCGACTAATTAATTAACAGTAATTTATTAACTTATCTGTTAATCCAGTAATATAACTTATTAAACTTATAAAATAAGTCCTATAAGCTATTAATATTAACTAAATATATAAGTTTACTTTTTATATTTATTTAAATAACTTAAATAGCTAGTTATTAACTATAGAATTAAAATTAAAATATACTTTTAACTTTTACTTATTAGTAACTTTTATTATAATATAATATTGCCCACAGGTTTTTTAACCTATTCTCTAATATAAACCCGAAGAACTTATTCTAGGTTTATCCCTTAGGAATCTACCCTATACTAACTATCTAGTGTATGGTTTGTTACACTTTAAAAGTATTAAATTATAGCTTTTATATTTAATTTATAATTTTTATTAACTTTATTAGCTTAATTAATTTAATTAATATTATTTTTATTATTAAATTTAATAATTTAATTAATATTAAAGGCTTTATTAATATAACTTTTTATATTAGCTATATTTATAAAATAATAATTAAATTTAAAAGCTTTTTATATTTTTTTAAATATTTTAATAATACTTTAATATATTTAATTTAATAATATTTATTATATATAAATAAGCTTTTCTTTTTTATTATATATTTTAATATACTTAGCTTTTATTAAATATTTAATTAAAGAATTATATTATTTTTTAATAACCTTAGTTATTAAAGTATAATAAGCTTAATTAAATATACTAGCTTTTTAAAATATTATAAATACTATTATAAATAAAAATATAATAATATAAAAATTTTTTTTTATTTTTATAAAATTTTTAATTAATAAATATAAAATAAATTAAAAAACTTAATAAATGCTTTAATATAAATAATTAAAAAAAAAATCTTTTTTTTTTAAAAGCTTTTATTATTTTTTAATTTTATATAATACTTTATATAAAATTCAGTTATATATTAATAAATATATATTATTTAAAAATTTAATAAGTATTTAAATTTATTATTTAGTTTAATTTATTTATAATTTTAATAATTAATTAAGTAATATTTATTTTATTATTTTTTAAGCTTTAAAAAAATTTAATATAAATTTTTTAAAATAAAATTTAAGTAGTAAATAAATATCTTTAACTTAAAATATAGCTATATTATTAAAATATATATATTAATTAACTTAAGCTTTAATAAGCTATTTTTTATATAGCTAAAGCTATATTATTTAAATATAAATAACTTTTTTTATATAATTTAAAATATATTATTATTTAAACTTTAAAATTTATTTTTTAAATTTTTTTTTAATTAAAAAATTAATAATAAAATATTAAAATTAATAAAAAATATTTTATTTATTAAATTTTATTATTTTTATTACTTTTATATTATTTAATATAATAGTATTTATTAAATATTTTTATAATTTAAATTCTAGTATATAATATTATAAAATTATTTAATTTATATATTAAATATAAAGCAGTAATTATATTAATAAAAATACTATTTTAATAATATTTATATAAATAATATATTAATTAATTAATATTATAAATAAATATTTTATATTACAGATATTATAAATAAATTAAAGCTAATTTAATACTTAAATATAATTTTCTTTTATCTTTTTATTAAAAAATATAAATATAATATAAAAAAATTATTAATAAATATTAATATTAATTATATTAAAAAGCAGTATATAATATTTATTAATTTTATAAATATAGTTTAATAATAATAAATTTAAATATATTTAAAAATATTTTAATAATTTAAAATAAGTAAAAAAAATAATAATAACTTAACTATTATTATTAAATTATATTTAATTTTAAAATTTTTTATTATTTATTTAATTAATAAAAATATAAATTAAACTATTTTTTTTTAATAATATTTATTTTATATTTAAAATATAATTATAAATATTTTACTATATTATTAAACTAGTATTATTATTTTAATATATATAAATTTAAATATTTTTTAAAGTAATATTAATTTTTATTAATTTTTTAAAATTTAATTTTTTTTTTATTTTAAACTTATAATAGGCTAAATAAATAAAAAAATATAGACTTAATAAATAATTATATATTAAAAAGTGCTTATTTTAATAATATTATATATTTTAAAATATATTATTTAAAGATTTTTTAATATATATTAAAAATTAATAATAAATTAAATATATAAAAGTATTTTAGCTATATTTTTTAAATATATTAAAAAGCAGTTTAAATTAATTATAAATATATATAATAATAAGCTTACTGCTTTTTTTTTTTATTAATTTACTTATTATAAATATATAACTGTAACTTTTTATTTAATTATTAATAAACTTAAATAATATATTTTATAATTTATAATACTACTTTAAAAAAAGGTAATTATTAAAAAAAAATATAGTTATAGTAATAATATTATATAAAAAATTAAAAATTAATTAATAAAAAAAAAATATAGTTTTTTATATTTTATACTTATACTATTATAAAATAATATTATATAATTTTTATTAACTATAGCTTTATTATAATTAAAAAATAAATATTTTATATATTTAATAATATTTTATATAACTTTTATAAAATAAATAACTTAAATTTATATTTTAATTTAATAATTAAATAATAAATATTATTAATTTTATATAATAATAATAGTATTAATAATAATATTATATTTTTTTTTATATTAGTATTTATTTTTTAAAAATATATTTAATAATAGTTTTTTAAGCTTTATAAGCTTTTTTATAAATAACTATTTTATTATTTTTATTATTATTTTTATTATTATTTAAAGGTTTAAGTATTAAATTATTATTATTAAATATATTAAATAATAAATATAAAGCTATATAATATTAATTTATTGCTTTTTATTATTAATATATATATAAAATATAAAAAAATAAAAAAAAAGTATTACTTTTTTATTATTTTCTTTTATAATACAGCCTATTTTTTAAATAAAAAATATTAAATAAAAATAACTATAATATAGAATTAATTAAAAATAATATAATAAAGTAAAAGTAAGTATATTAAAGTAAGCAGCTATAATTACTATTAATATATTACTAGCATTAATTAAAGCAGCTAATTAAATTTATATATTAATTAAAAAAGGTGCTCCTGTTTATAATTATACTTTAAATATATCTCTTATATAATAAATTTTTTAATTTTATATTAAATATATTAAATAAAAAGCTTATATTATTATATTATAAAGCTTATAATATTATTTTTTTTTTTTAGCTTTTATTAAAAGTAAATTAATAAAAAAAAGTAAATAAAAGTAAAATAAATAAAAAAAAATAAACTATATTATTAATAAAAGCTTTAGCTTTGCCTTTACCTTTATTTTTAAAAATAGTAAATTTAAAAAATATAATAATAATATTAATAATATTAATAATAGCAATAATAATAATAATAATTATAATAATATAAAAAAAAAAAAAAAAGCAGGAAATTTATATTATTTATTTTTTTTATATATATATATATATTTAATATTTAATATTATTTAAATATATATTTATAAAATAATTATATATTTTAATTATATTATAAAATAATAAATATATAGCTATATAAATATAAAGTTAAGTAATAAAGTATATAAAAAAAAAATATTAAAGATTTTATTATTTAATAAAAAAAGTAATTTTATTATAGCTTTAATTTTTTAAATTTATATATATTCCTTTTTTTAAATAATATATATATAATTTTAATAATATATTTTTTTTATTTTATTATATTTTCTTTTACAGCTGCTTTTTTATTATAAAAATATTATTTTTCTATTATATTTTTTTACTTTTTTTTATAATTTAATAGCCTTTTTTAAATTATTAAAATTATTAAAATTATTAAAATTATTAAAATTATTCTTTTCTTTAACCTTATATAAAAAAGTTTTAAAAAATATATTTTATATAAATTAAATAAATAGCCTTAAGCTTACTTTTTTATTTAAATAATAAATTTTAATAATAAATAAAATAGATTTATTAAATTAATAAAATTAAAAATATTATTATATATATAAGTGCTATTATAATATATTATAGTATAAGAGCTTAATTATTTATTAAATTTATTAAAATATTACAGCTAAAATATATAATAATTATTTATATATAATATTAATTATTAAATAATTTAATATATAAAAAAATAGCTAAAATTATAAAATAATAAAAACTTTATATATAAAAGTTTTATTATACTATAGGCTAAATTATTAAACTTTAATTACTTAATTTATAATATTTAACTATTATATAAAAAAAAAATATATAGCTTTTTTTTTAACTATAATATTATTTTAAAAAAGCAGGAATTATAAAAGTTAAGCAGCTTACTATAATATAATATTACTGCTTTAGTTATTTTATTAAATATTTTATATATAAAAAATAATTATATATATATTTAATATAATAGTTAAAGGCTGCTACCTTTTTTAAACTACTAAACTAAGCTTAATATTTAATATCCAGCTTTTATTAAAAAAAAAAAAAATAATTAAGCTTATAAAATATTATTTTAAAAAAAATATTATAAAAAAAATAAAAATATAGTAGTAAAAAAGGCCTTTATATATAAATTAAAGCTATTTATATATATTTAAAATAATTAACTAATACTGGATTGCTGATGTAAGTTATACAGGATCCGTGAAAATTAAATACACGGGATCCCGTGCACCTATAGGGCGCCTTCTCCACTTGGATAATCATCAAGCATGGATAGAGTCTCGACTTTACTCTCATTTCGTAACGGCAGACGAGATTAATAGAGTATTAGTAGGTTGTATACTTGCACTATATCTCTGCGCTTATATGCTGTTTTCAGAGGTATGGACAGGTCATTTTATTCCATCGCACATATCTTCAAATCTACTACGTGTCTTACGGGATGCGAAGAGGAGTATATTATGGGAAGCCAACAGAGATGCAATGCTTTGGTGTACGATAGTAGGTGGCACATTCGCCCAGCTAGGCGTGACAAGATCCGAGTACGTATTGCTGCTTCACCAATCTGGATATGGCACGCTCCCCTCCGCATGGAAAGAAACGGAAAACTTTTTAGGGAAGTTTCTGTGGTCTAAAAGAGTCTTCTACGGTCCAGGAAAAGCATTTTGGGATGCATACTCCTTAAATTGACACTTCACCACTGCTCCCGAAGCTGTTTCCCCCCCTAATGCTTAATCAGAAAGAATATATTTGGCATTAATCCGAAGGTGGAGCGTTGATGAGAAAATCATTCCGATTTCGGTCTATAGAGTGATATATAACATCATGGGACAGCAATATTTGGTTACTACCTATGAATGTACCTAATGCAACCGTCATTGATGACCCCAAATTGAAAGATTGGCTATTGTGTAGCTCATTATCTTCCTGGAATAGCCGTGCTTATAGACGTGAGTCTTGACGCCTCTGTATGGCGAAAAGCTACCAGGGGCAGGGGTACAGCCTCAACATCATGATAGGAGCTTGGTGAGACTTGCGCTTACAGGAAGGAGCCAGAAGCAATGTTTTGCCGCAACACAGTAGCCAAAAGTGCTGGACGAGCCTTCGACGGCGCCAGCCACGCTCTCCGCAAGGGAAGTCGTACTCTGTAATTAGTATATGGGAGTACTTTTTCTCTTCGGAGTTGAAACCTGTTACAGTAATGACCGGTCTGTTCATTTACGGTATCAAGGAGGCGGCCGCATATTATGCCAGATCTCCATTTAATGCGTGGGGAAGAAGAGCTGGGTGGTTTTTGACTTCGTTTTCGCTTAAGTGGCAGAAGAAAAGGGCATAATTACCTCGTAAAAACAGGCAGCAGTTCATCAAGCAGATGGATATACAGTAGCACAAAGGTGGAGTAAATACGAAAGAAAAAATTTGCTGCAAAGCAGTTCAAGCGATATGTACAATTTCTAGCCGAAGTGATGAGCGCTTTTACGAAATAGATAAGCATAGTTTATATATTACATCAAGATTTGCCTACTGATTTATTCGAGAGTATTGCTTAGAAAATATTATATTTGCGCTCGAAATCTGTTCTTTACGCTGTGTATAGTGTCAAATACCATTATTATCGCTAGATATTTATGGCTAGATTTGGAGCTGACTGCCTTGGTTCTTTGACGAGCGCTTAAGTTCTGGAGGCATCCAAAGCCATTGCGAAATATCAAGCGAGGGTACGCAAGCGAGCTAAGCTTAACGAGTTAAAGCTGAAAGGAGAAATAGCTTTTAGAAGTGCTAACCAGAAAAAGGAATTTGATTGCCGCGCGAAAATCTTTTGGTAGACTAGTAGCCGTAGCCTATTCTGTTGGTCGCCAAAATATCGCTGGGAGCGTAAATGTGGCAAAACGTTCAGGCCGCATGGGGATATTAAGTGTTCTACTAGGTAGCTAAATAGTAGATACTTTTCCCGAGTAGCAATAATTCCAAATGCATGATGCAAATCATAGCTACATAATTGCTAGTTATTTGCAACTGTTGAACGAGTCGTATACAACTAATAAGAATGCTAAATGTCTATCATTGCTCTAGAATTACAAAGCCACGCAGGAATGAGCATTTATTTGCGAAATGCTCCCGTGAATAATGGCATTGAGAGAAGAGGCTCTCATTAACGCATTTACTCATAATAGCGGACAGCTGAAGAAATCCGTAACCCAATCTTCCCGCCCGCCGTTTCTTGTAGTATAAGGCCTATCTTGGTGCATTGCGCTCAACACTAACCAGGCTACTTAGGTTGCGTCAAAGATTGGCTCACAAGTTTCTAACGGCAACTATCCCCGATAATTTCCTGCAGGGTTCAGCTAGGTTCGGCTGTCAACGCTTACTGTTACCATAGCCGTTTTCTCGCGTATTTTACACGCAGTAGTCGACGACAGCACCCTCTCATACAGCTTCCAATGAGAGCCCCATATTAAATATGGGGCTTACTTTACTATGTACTTGCATGTCGGCCTAATGATACCAGGATCAGGCTAAGCCTCGCGTTTGTGGGCATATGAACCTAAGCGAACGCCTTCCAATTAGACTTTCTTATAACATCAAACACTCCGACTAATCGCCTGTCGAAAGTATCGAGCTACTACTCACAACTGTAATCATACTATCTTTTCACCGTAACTTGGACAGCCAGCTACTGTACTAATTGGGTGAAATGGAGGGTCCTTCTGTGCCAGAATTAAATCGCCAGGTTGTTACCCGATATTTCCAAGAGTTTTGGACCAATGGGAATGCCAACATTGTTGATGAACTGTGCGACGACAATGTAACTATCTTCTACCCCATGCATGGTCGAATGGTCGGTAAAACTGCCGCCAAAGAGGTCATAGCTAGGTTCAAGCAGGTTAGTTTAAAAACAGAACCCGCGAGCTGGGCTACCCGATATGCTAACAGCAGCAACTCAACCCAGGCATTTCCAGACGTTTCATTTCGATTGCTTTCTCCATTTCCTCTAATTGCCGAAAGCGATTATGTAGTTGCACGGTGGTTCGGTGGGGGAAAGCATACTGGGCCGGCATTCTACGAATTGCCTGTTGGAAGTCTGCCTGTGCCCAATACTGGCAAAGAAATGCGATTTTCTGGAACTACAATCTATAGGCTACACAATGGTAAAATCATAGAAGAGACGGGTGAGGAGTCTGGCCTGGTGGCGCTGCAACAGCTGGGTTTGATTAAGATGAATGATGGTTTTGCTCCATGAGCTCCCATCTACGCCACATGTTTTCGTGGCGTAGTAATGTTAGGTTCATAATTGCTTTGTGTAGAAGATGTCAGCATATTATGTCATTAAATATACATATCATATTAATCCGGCTAATAACTCATTAACTTTTTCATGTCCGATGCGCTGCAAAAGTTCTGCGAACCTCGCAACAAAGAAAGCGCTGTGGTCGATTCGCTTGCTCCTTGATGCCGCGATAAAGTAAACCCATGTTAAAGAATTTTCCCCCAATGCGTACGGGGGTACCTTGGTCACAGTCGCTTGGAGTCGGTCTAGCAGTTTATTTAGCTCGTCTGAAGATGAATCTGAGTCTGTATTGCTGCTCTCGAGGGGGGGACTGGACGCCGGCAGTGCATATATATGACATGCTTGTGCCACTGCACTCTCTATTGCGGAGAAGACTTCGAAGAGATCTTTTTGGTTGAGCGACAAGGTTTGCCTTCCATCTGCGGCAAGGTGCTCTTTGCTTATGATCTTGTTGAATTGGTAAAGGGGGCAAACAATTGCTTTTAACCTATTATCGGAGAAAAATATATTTGTCAGTAAAGGCCCTAAAAGAAAGAAAAAAGTGAAATAAGCGTTCGAGGCGTACAATTGGACTTGGTCGAGTAAGAATTTAAGCGTTGCTTTCTCGCCTGGATCAGTGCTGAAAGGGCTATCCTTGTGAACCCAGAACTCGGCGAGCTTTAGCAAAGCAGGGCATTCTCTGTGGCCACATATCATGTCATCGATCATCAAGCCTAGGATGGTAGCGAGAGGCGCGCAAGAGTCTGTCTCTGGTCGTGCTGAGACGTGCCTTAGTTCGGCAATTGCAGTTGACCTATAGCTAAGTCTATCAACCATAGTCTTTGCCCCTTGGGCAATCTGGATATGGCTTGCAGATGCTGCCAAAAAAGCGCTTCTGATCATTGGGTTACTGATCGCCAGTGGCAGAATGTGTTTGACATATCCTTGGGTAGTTGATTCAGTGACATCCAGTGTCGGGATGATATTCTCATAGACTAGATAAAAAAGGAGCAGATGGTTAGCGAACAAACCGAGCATAGAGAAAGATGCATGATCGCTTACAATTTCGTAAGAGAGATTCCTCTGAGGCATCTTCGATGTTGATGTGTGGCAGCATGTCCAAGCTAGGATATATCATTGGCTGCTGTTGGTATGCTTGCCATTGATATTCATTGCTCAAGATTAGAGAAGCGTCGGTGGAGGTTATATTCACCGCTTGGTTCGGATTCGAGACCGACCACAGGAATATACCAGGGCCAAACTGTGAGAGCTGATAGATGTTTAATGCTGGTGCATCTGTTGTGGCAACCAAAGCCATTACACATCTCTTCCAATTGGTGGCTATCCCATTCAGCCTTTCGCCTTCTGCTCGGAGACGCAGGACTTCCTGTTCGAGAGCATTCATATAATCCTTTGTCCTTTGTCTGTGGCTTCTATAAGATTGTTAGGTTTATCCCAGACATTCAATGTCAACTTCAAACATGCCTCTGTGCTCGTAAAATCTGCTGCTTTCTCCTCTTGGGAGGCTGGCCCTTCTCGGGAGCGGCAGCGGCGACAATTCCGTCATCAGGCACCAACGGTGGCAAGAATGAGAATGTGCCGAGAATATTTCTCTGCCGACTTTTAATAGAACTATACGAATTTGCGTTTTCCATCTTGACCAAAGTTTGTTCTGATCTGATGTCGCCGCTGGGTTTGCCTTCATAGATGAACATCGGACAATCGGCTTATTTGCTTTCTGGGCTAGTCATGTGATTTAGGCGCAAAGGTTGATTTGTATATGTTGTCAGCTGTTACTAAGTAGCTATGTTTCGGCAGTTGTTCTGTTTAACGATTGTGATTATCGGTTAAGGATAATAGCAGAGGGTATCGTTGGAGATATTTGCGTCCTGCAGGCATTACCTTCAAAGCAGGTATTCCCAGAGTGCTGCATGAAGATAGGATGTGTGGATCATATATCTAAGTTGAGAAATGGAGTCAGGGATAGCACCAGAGATGCAGGGTCAGCCTTTGCAGGGAGCTAAATACGTGAGACACACTGTGCGACTCAAGGCAATTCGGATGACAAATGCGCGTTGCCCGAATGGGTAGCTTCACGGAATCAACGAGAGCATCTATTCCGCTGGCATGGCTAGGGAGAGGAACGGCTGGCATTAATCAGCCCATAGTACTAGATTTGAAATCGGAGAGTTCCAGTATACTATACCTGTATATAATCCTCTTAGTGCTACGTGCTAACTTCTGACGTCGACTCGTCGACGGTGAGAGAAATTTGCTTTCTCCGTGGCGCCCCGCGTCTCTTTCCCCGTTTTCTACTACTAGTCCGTCATAATTCTTATTGTGGCACAATCCATATAGTTGCAGTCGCCAGAGCGTCTCCCTGCATGGCAGCCTCCATAGTTATAGCAGCCGCTTGCCGCTTCTTACCAAACCGACTCGAGGCCATTGACGCCCGACGGCTTGTCCGCCTGACTTGTCAGTCGGACGCCATGGCGGAGGCCCTCCTGTGGGTTATGGTGGTCAAAGTCTGAGATGGCTGTGTGCGCAGTTACGCGGTTATCCCAGAGCGCAACCGTACCCTCCTCCCACTTGACCCGAACTTGGAAGTCTTGCCCCAGCGCGATGTGCTATAAATTGAAGGTTAATGGTTAGTGACATAAAGACACGTAGCATGCATCGGCAGTGCTGGGGGGTCGACGCTTACATTAAACAGTAGCTGCAGAAGGGCGTCTGACTCTTCATGTTGAAGGCCAATGATGCGCTTCGTGAACCCTTTATTGACAAACAAGGCTTTTTCTCCGGTGACCTTCAAATAAACCCATGATTAGCATCGTACTCATTTGTGCCACAGATGGTCCAATAGATTTTATGCTATAGTACTAGAAACAACAGTGCAAATATACTCACCGGATGGACCCTCACAATGGGATGTTCACTCTTCACGGGTTCCCGTCTAACGTGCTTACCGTCCCGTCGTGCATTGTCTGCTTGGTTAAAGCCACTATGCTCAGCCCGCAGGCCTTCTAGCAGCGCCTTGATTGGTTGTGACAAGCGGGCGTATGCTGCAGTCTGTGATGCCCAGGCGGTATCTCCTCCGGTTGGTGGGACAGATAGTAGAGTGAGGATGGTAATACCCGGTGGCTGATGTTCATAAGAAACATCCGAATGGTACCCTGTAGTGGTCAGTCTTTCTCTTCGCTGGCGTGCTCGATATTCGTTATCGGGGCCTAGATAGATATTGTGAAACTCGAGATGGTCCTTGACGTGAGCTCCAACGGGCTGGGGAACTGGTTAGTGTTGTTATATCCACCGCTATGTACATATATGCGTATGTATTTATACAGGTAATTCTACTCACATGAACATGCAATGGCCCGAAATATCTCGCAAAGTCCTTCTGCCTGTCTGGGCCAATGTCTTTGAAGTCTTGATCGCGGAAGATGACCACTCCCCTCTCAGCAATGAGCAGGGCAAGCTCATTCTTCTGAGTATCGTTCAATTGAGAAAGCTGTAGGCCTCGAATTTCGGTGCCAATAACTGGGGTGAGTTTGGAGACCTTGAGCTCAGAGTTGCTGCTAGAAAGGAGAGCAGACTTGGCTTTGTCTGCTCCTAGCCCGCGATCCTTGAACTCAAATGGCTGGATCGCTTCAAAGAGAGTCTCTTCATCGTAGACAGGGAGATATTGATGATATTGATACTTTGGTTAAACGAATTAGGTAACATATTACTTTTGGGTCTATATGTTTTTGGCGGTTTACCTGCTGATGGATAGCGTCATCGTATGCCAGCGTGAGCCTCCCGACTTCAGCGCCTGACTTTGTCACTGTCTTTGTAGTCGACATTCTTTAAGCTGATGTTTCAACAAATACGCCTTCTGACCAAATGGATTCCGCGAAAGCTCAAATGCAGACTGATATTTCAAGCCTCTGACATTTTTCATTGCGTTACACTTCGTATTAAATATATCTAGCATTTGCACGATATTGATAGCATTTACTCCTCTACATCCGGAACATCGGCACCTTGCGCCAAAGTTTCTCTCGATGGCGGCATCCTCAGCTTAAATCGTGATTGATCAGCTATATGGTGAACTGCGGGGTTTGGCGGTTACGGAGAGTATGTAAAAGGTTAATATATATATGCTGCATACTAATGATGAGCACGCCTTGCAGCGGCCAAATATGATAATCGTCGGGGGATGTTGCGACTTCAGAACCAGACCTTGATAAGATTGATAGTGGGCTTTACTTTGAGGATCCTATTGAAAGAAATGAGATGTGTCAATTCTTATCAGGAGCTACATAAATGCTTGCGACACTATTGAGCAACTGGTGTTATCACTTGCATGATGAGCGCCGTCGGATAAATCTGATTCGTGAGTCGTGATTTAACCCAAGATGACGACAGCGGGATACGCCGCAAACTGACCAACGATTACTAATATAGTAGGCAGACGATGGATTGAATGTGTGTAAAGGATAAAAAAGACATCCGATCTTCATCTTGTTAGTTAATTGGATTGCTAAGAAAAAGGTATGCCAAGTGGGTGTTGCAGCATTGAGGCATTGGTGCAATTTAAATCACGTTCTTTTGTTAAGCAATGTATATAGCAAGAACAATAAGGGTTTACGAAGATGAACAGGAACTATTTTCGGTTAGAAATTAAACAACGACAGTTTTTTATCCTCGATAATGAAGCCACTACTCGTATTTCGAACCTTGTTTTACTGCAGCGACTGCCTCAGCTCGAGATCTCTAGGTTTATTGCCAAGCCTGCCACCGTCTAGCTCATACGCTACAGAATTTTCCATGGGCAGCACTCGAATTTGATCGTGAAACACTATTTCCTCATAGAAAGCCTTCCCACTGTTGCATTTATTTGAGTAAAACATCTGCTATTTTCGAATGACTGTGAATAACTCAGCGTTTGAGTTTAGATACGATGAAGACCGATCCATATATCTGCGAAGAATGAAAATAATTGTCTTTAATTAGGTAAATGGACATATGATTGTGCCACTTGTAAGATTGAGCGTGTATAGTCTTTTAGGCTTCTCCTTCTTCTTTGGAACTTGGCTGTCACCTTACTCTTCCAAAGTGTTTTGTAGCCAATATTGGAGCATATATTGTGCCCATTACTCATCATTATTGAGTAAAATCCTCCAATACATCATATAAGCTTGTGACACTTGTTAGAGAACAAATGTCCTAATGTTTCTAAAGTCCATAAGCTACACTAAGTATGCTGCTTCTATGACCTAGCCTTTTGATGGGAAATTTTCTATGTTATTTAAATGGCGTCCAATCGAGTTACTGTCCCAGAGATTTGCACGATGAATCGCTCCAATCAACCCGGTACATCAGCTTGGGGTGCAAGATTTGCCTGCGAACTTCACTTATATATTTCGTTCCGCGCTAGCTAACAGCTGGATGGAATCTTGGCGGTTTTCTCCCTATCAATATACACTTATGGAGAACGTAGATCTTGCGTAACCGTCATGTAATCAGCGAAAGACCAATATTCGAGATAGTACTTACGATAGTACGTATTCCAGTGTTTAAACGATTTGGAGACTCTACAGTAGTCCGGACGTAGTCGTCGACATAAAAGTTGGACTGCAAGTTCACGTTGCATTGAGGATGGTCTCCTTCAACAATATGTTTGTGAACAATGATGACATTTGAGTTGTCCCTTATAACCATTTACGAGTTGCCATAGATAGATAATCTTGAAAATTTGACGTATTAGATGCTGGGCACATCATCTGCTGGGTTATCTCATAGTAATGTTATTTTTACTCTCTTATAGATCTGTTATTCTCATATAACAGGGCAAGTACAGTATAACGCCGCAAGATATTTATATAAAGCAATAAATCGAGGGCCGTGAGTTTGCACAATCAATAGCAAGATGAGTGTATGGGGATGAACCGTTTTGATCGGACTGTCCACGTACAATGTGTTGGCCCTTGATTTCCGCAAGATCCAGGTTTTGGTAAGAAGTTAATATGATGGATGGCTTCTTATATAGAAAGATCGGGGCTAGGTACTAGCTGCAGTCTTCCATCTTCGATTGAGATCAGCTTGGTTAGGATCCGGGCGTCCGAGGTTCCGAGCCCAGTATCTACTAGGTAGTGGACTTCTTTTTCAGCTACTCATTATCCGCACTTTGCTACCGGTATCAAATTTCGTAAAAGCTTCAGTGAAGTGCTGCCGCTACTGCTACTTAGGTAGACGCACTACCTTGATAGCATGTTCGATCTATTGGTAGTTTACCACGAATAAAGAAGCGCATAGCAGCTGGACGGAGCCTCGCATGCCTTGTTTACCTAGAGGGATTCTGATCGCATATTAGATGGAGCATATGTTACATTCGTAATCAAGTACCTTCGCGAAATATGGACAGCCCTTTACCAAATAGTATGGGATCAAAATTTTCCATTACAATCCTTGTCGTCGACTATTAGAAAAGACATAAAGCGATGTAAGCGATAATTGTATCAATATAATACATATATTAAATATTCATTGATAACGCAACATCCGCGATATTCCGTACTCAAATACAAACATTAGAGAGGGGAGTAAATACTTAAGTGTAAAAGGATATCAATCAACTAATGATACAAATATAGCCAACATCTGTGTCTTCATATGGCCCATAGTTGCTCCATTTGTTAGCGGCTTCATTGTGACAAGCCATCTAGGTTGGCGTTGGACGCAATATATTGCAGGCATCATGCGCACTTTGGCGCTCATCCTCAGCGTACTTTTTCTCCACAAGTCGTACGCTCCAGCTATCTCAACGGTAAAACAAAGAGACTGCGACAGCAAACGAAGAATTGGACTATCCATCCGAAGCTGGGAGAGACAGAAATTAGTTTGAAAGAATGTACTCCACCGCTGCTTTCTACGGCCTCTTCATATGCTCGTTGTTAAGCCGATCGTTTTCCTTATGAGGTATGTGCATCAGAGATACTCCTGTCCTCGCTCAATAGCATGCGAATTACTAATCATTGGGATTCAGTCTTTATGCAGCATTCATTTACGGACTTCTCTATCTATCCTTAACGGCCTTTTCCTTCATCTTTCAGGGCTTTTATAAAATGAGACCTGGTGTATGCGGGCTCCCTTAATTGAGCGCCGTGGTAGACTGTGCGATCACTGGTAATGATACTTCGGGCCCTGAGCTACTGTCACAAGCTGGAGGCAAACAACGTTGTTGCGATACCAGAATGGCGACTACCGAAAGCCATGGTTGGCGAATCCTTTTTGCTGGTGGCTTATTCTAGGTTGGTTGGTCAGGCTATCGGGAAGAAGTCCACTGGATCGTGCCAATCATTGGAGGCGCGGTCACTGGATTTGGCATTTCTCTGGTCTTTTTACAGATATTCAATTATCTAATTGATGCCTATACAGTGGTGGGTATCAATGTCGTTGATTTCTAAGCCCAAGCTACCGTCACTTACACATTGAGCAGCTCGCAGCATCAGCGCTTGTAGCAAATGTTTTTTTGCGTTCGATATTCGGTGCCGTGTTTCCTCTTTTTACACACTACATGTTCAAAGGCATTGGCATTCAGTGGTCTCTTATGCTATTAGGATGCGTCACTTCATTGCTTGCGCTTGTGCCATTTGTGTTGAACTACAAGGGTGTACAAATCCGCAAAATCAGCAAGCATATCCGAAACAAAATCTACAACCTGCAGCTCTTCCAGAGCCTGCTACTGCTAGGAATAGTCCAAGAGCATAAGAGAAGCAGATGCGACATTTATCTCACTTCCCAAACATAATGATATAGACCGGGATATGGCGAAATTTATAATAGAAGCGGAAAGGTCATATCGACATATATGCACAGGGCTGTCCTACGACCTAAAAGGACTTGAAAACGCACAGGACAGAAAATTCGGCAATGTTTTCATAGAAACAGAGAGCAAATTATATAATGCAACTTTTTCGGGATCAGTCATGTTTAGAAATAATGCTAGAAACGCTTTGACAAAGTGCGTTCTCACTTTTGCAACCACATCGAAAAATAAGAACAGTGTATGGAGTATGCAACCGGTCATCTCGACAAACGAATCTTTTACCATCACTTGCTATCTAGTTGTGGAAATCGCAATTGAAGAGGCTCCCGTGAACTTACGCAGCAACACAAGAGAGAGAAAAAAACCTCAACAAAGCAGCCATTTGAGCGCCACAACCCTCTTTTTTCTGAATTCTCATACTTTGCTGGCAACATCCACGCCCGATCGATGCGGGAACACGGAACGAGCAGGTGGGGTAATGGAGACAATAGCGGATCGATCCCGCTCAGCGACGAACGATGACGTTTTGGCCGTGGAGCCGGGGGTGGCATGCATCGCGACCGCGAGTAGTGAGCGGGGATAAGGTGACGGGCATAACTGTAAGTAAGCCATAACATTCAAAGCAGAACGGGAGATGAAGTGCGAGGTTCGCATTGTTATAAGCACTCGTAGGTGAGTTTAACTCTGTGTGCGTTGCCCAGCTGCACTTACGCGGCTCTTGGAAATTCATTAGCCAGCCAATGCTATTGAAAGCTTGACTATTAATACCTGCTAGACAGAAGCTAGAGAACAGCTGTTAAATGCTTGATCCGCAAACCACGACATGACATCATAATCTCTTCACCACAAGCTCTCTCGGTCCCTCTCGGTGCCTCTTGTCTCTCCTGTGAAGCCCACCCCCTCGTTATCATCCAGTCGTTTTCTAGAAGCAGAATTCTTGGCTATTCCCGCGTATCCACTCAGGGCGACGCCACGGAATCTTGAACGAATCCCACCGCGTGCCTTGCCTGCAGAGGAGAGCAAGATGAGGAGAGAAGAGCGTGACAAAAAGTGGCTTTGATCGCCATAAAAGCCCGCATCCGGCTCAGTCGCCAGTATATATACTATAGAGATATCTCGTCAGCAGCCACGCCCTTCTCTATCCGCCTCACCTGCCGCAGTTCATCAAAACCCATTACTACTCGTGAATATCATATCCATCGTCTTGCCCGCCATGCCTCAGCCTATCCCTACAGCCAGCCATCTTCTTGACCTCTTCAGTTTGAAGGGCAAGGTCGTCGTCGTCACCGGGGCTTCCGGGCCACGGGGTATGGGAATTGAGGCCGCGCGTGGTTGCGCCGAGATGGGCGCTGATCTTGCCATCACATATGCATCGCGCAAAGAGGGCGCGGAGAAGAATGCGGCTGATCTGAGCAAGGAATACGGCGTCAAGGTCAAGGTATACAAAGTCAACCAGAGCGACTACAACGACGTCGAGCGCTTTGTGAACCAGGTCGTGTCTGATTTTGGCAAGATTGACGCCTTCATTGCCAAGTAAGCTCTCCATGGGTCATCCCCAAATGTTGGAACAGTTGGATACTGACTATCTTCTTCCCAGTGCTGGCGCCACAGCCAACAGTGGCGTTGTCGACGGCAGTTCTAGTGATTGGGATCATGTTATCCAAGTCGATCTTAGTGGTACTGCATACTGCGCAAAGGCCGTTGGTGCGCACTTCAAGAAGCAAGGTCATGGCTCCCTTGTGATCACAGCATCAATGTCTGGCCACGTCGCAAACTACCCTCAAGAACAGACTTCATACAACGTTGCGAAGGCGGGCTGCATCCATCTGGCGCGCTCGCTGGCCAACGAATGGCGCGACTTTGCTCGTGTCAACAGCATCTCGCCAGGCTACATTGATACAGGCCTGTCGGATTTCATCGACGCCAAGACGCAAGAGCTATGGAGAAGCATGATCCCTATGGGACGCAATGGCGATGCCAAAGAGCTCAAGGGCGCATATGTCTATCTCGTCAGCGATGCTAGTTCGTATACCACGGGAGCTGATATTGTAATTGACGGAGGCTATACCACTCGATGAAGAAGCTTATTTTATTTTATTTTCCGTATTACCAAAACCCTTTGTAATGAGCCTAACTGTACCATAATAATGACTCAATAAAAGAAAAATATTCAACAATATTAAGTTGACTCACCCTCACTTAGATAGAAATAGCGGACCTCAATCAGCTCAGCCCTCAATGCAAATAGTACTAGTTAGCGTCTGCCCTTGGATTCTTGGTCTCATTTCGGCGCGAGGAGATTCTGCGAGTAGCAATCACAGCTACGTGTATGCTAGAAGTATTCATGACCCGATGACAGGGTTTGGCATTTAGCCGTCGCTGAACTGCCGTTGGCAAATTACGCTACAATACAGGGATCAGAAGCACCGGAAAGTAAAGGAATACAGGGCTAGAATCACCATCAATAGTAAATTCAGGCAGGCAGTAATAATAATTCTACCAAAGCGCTGCAAGAAGCAGTGCGCACTACTGCCATCAACTCGTATAAATGTCTTAGAGGCATCAAACTAAATTATGAGACATTAGCTTGGATAGGGGTCGAGAACGTCGTTCTATTCTCGTCGTCCCTTCTAAACGGACCCCTTGCGTTTGTAATTTCTCATCCACTTCTTCCCCGCGATCTGCCCGTGCCATTCCCCCACCGACGGGGCTGTGATCCCGGCATGGCTATTGCCAGAAGTACCCAACAGCTGTGTGGTTGCCTTTTTCTAACTTGATTGTGGCATGTGGCTCTCGGGATTTAGTGCAAGTGCCGTCTAATACTTGGGATCCATGGGAAGCTGCTGCTAGCACTTCCGCCGGAGTATAGAGAAATGCCGGAGAAGAAGGCGCGGTGTTCAAATACGAGAGAATGGAGATAACTTTCACATTCCAAATTGAAATGGGTTTATGTAAACGCGTTAGAAGCTGTTTATTAAGCAAAAGCAAAGCGTCAGAGTAACCATATCGGTTAACTTTTATGCATACCGCGTGTTTCTTGTAGCTTGCCCTATCAACAAATCCTTCTTTTCTTGCCCTTTCCCTGAATAGCCCTTTCATATGCTCTTACTCCGACGCCCGACGGCTCAAAAGGCTCTTCGCAAGTGCGGATCCTGACAGTGGCATTTGCATCTCTCGTAGCTACCTGCCTACTTATATTGCTCCTACTTATAAATACTTTCCT
This sequence comes from Trichoderma asperelloides, assembly GCA_021066465.1. Classification (NCBI taxonomy): domain Eukaryota; kingdom Fungi; phylum Ascomycota; class Sordariomycetes; order Hypocreales; family Hypocreaceae; genus Trichoderma; species Trichoderma asperelloides. Next base: position 29,954 of record JAJKFY010000033.1, read on the forward strand.
TACACAGGGAAACAACAACAAATAACTTGGCCCTTGCACACTCACGGCGAGATCGGATGAGCTTGCGGATTACCGCGTCGAATCGTTACCCACCTCCCTAAATGATCGAGACATTTAATATCCTGTACGCGATAACATGACTATCGGTAACATTGGCTGTGGATAGATACTACTCCTAATCCCCAGTTTCTGCGGCCGAAGCCCGCTGTGAAGCCATTACATGGCGTAGCTATTGGCCGAAAGCTCATCAACTCCTGTTGGCAAGGTTTGCAAGTATGCCTATGTATGCATATCGGATGAGCATCGCGATCCACAAATGAGGGGGAATCGTAGTTCTATGTAACCATATTCGAGCTATGGTACACAATACCGGACTTTAGACAGGGGTTCATCTCTGTGGGTCTCAAACATTGCCTGTGCACTAGGAAGACTCGCTGGAAGATGATATCATGAACCTCCAACCTCTTCCATAGCCTTTAGCCTCATCCTAGTCACAGATGTCTCCGCCAGCTTCACTACTTTGACCAAAAAGTCCTTTTGCGGAACCAACAACAAGCGATTTTTGAAGGAATACCGACGGATATTTCAAGATGCTACAATATACACAACCATGGACAGAACGGTATTCCCCGGGAACCAACAGGCATTGTTCAGTGCCTTGATGCTCAGCGTGACATGGTGTCTTGAACCTGCACCAAGCGTTCCCACTTCAAAAAGTATTACTATCAATGGCAATGTTGTATTACCCGAAACTCCCCCCGCCATGTTTATGCTTGATGGTCTCATCGAGCTGCGGGGAAGAATACTACTCTTGGCAGAATACTCCCCTACGAGATGCAAATGTCTTAGGCTTATTCAGTTGGGCAAAGATGGTAGTGAGATATCCAACAAAGGGAGGCTGGGCATACTACATAAACGGCGATCTCCGCAGCATGAATCTCTGATGCTACCCGCCGGGCCGGCTATCGATTTTGCCTCTCATCTTGGAACGAAGTTCATAGTAATTCCCGAGGCGGCACGAGGGTTCCCTCCCTGTTTTCATGTCCCTTGATTACCTCTTGCTCTGGTGATATAAACTCTATTTATTCTACCCATAACAAACCATATTAAAAAGCTTCTCTGGGTACATTGATACATCATCAACGACATGTATATCCAGCAACTCGTGGCCTACTGGCCATTGCTGGTTGGGCTGAGCCAAGCAGCGGATCAACAATCTTCTTTCGATGTACTTGAATATATCGACCCGTTAATTGGCACTGCGAATGGAGGTGAGGATTTATGATTCTAATGATATATAATTGTTCGCATTTTTAATTTGTATCACAGGACATGTCTTCCCAGGCGCAACTCTCCCATGTGAGTATATTGCACTAAACAAAAGTAGAGACCATTTTAACAAATGCGATTTAGATGGCATGGCAAAAAGTGTAGCGGATGGAAATGAGGAGATTCAGGGGGGTTATGCCTCGAACGATGGCCTAAGTACGCATCTTGCAGCACATCGCCGGAAGAGGATTTGCCAGGATTAACCAATATCTATAGTTACTGGCTTCTCTCACATGCACGACAGTGGAACAGGTGGTGTAAGTTCATAACCGCCTACTTGCAGAGACGGGGATAATGCTAATGGCTACCTCCCACAGGGCGCATCGCTGGGAAACTTTCCTCTTTTTGCCCAGACTGGTTGTCTAAACGACGACATCAATAACTGCTACTACCCTTCAACATTGAGGGCCTCAGCAAAAATAAATGAAACAGTTGTGGCCAAGCCGGGTTACTTTGCAATTCAGCTCAATACGTCAGTCAAGGCTGAAATGACAGTCACAAACCACACAGCGCTGTACAGATTCACATTTCCAACGGACGGCACTCCAACCAAGATTCCTTCCAATGGGACAACACCTTATAGCCCTCTGATTCTAGCCGATCTGGCTGATCTTTCTGGATCCAGAACTGATGCAATCATCTCCGTTGATGCCAACACAGGCCGCATATCCGGCAACGGCACCTTTAGGCCCTCTTTTGGTATTGGCAACTATAATCTCTATTTCTGTACAGATTTCCAAGGAGCGAAGCTTCGAAACACGGGTATTTTTGTAAATAATCGTGCTGGTACCGACCGCAAGAGCTTCCGCACTTATGATGATGGCCAGAGCCCAATCCTGCCCGCTGGCGCTTGGGCTCAATTCCACCCTCCAGCCAACAACCAGATTTTGGTTCGAGTTGGACTCTCATTCATGAGCACCGCACAAGCCTGCAGCAATGCGGAGAAGGAAATTCCCAACTTTGACTTTGAATCTGTGAGAGCTGATGCTGAGGATGCGTGGCGCAAGAAGCTTAGCACTATCAAGGTTGACAACACAGGTATCAGCGACTCTCTCCAAAGGACATTCTGGAGTGGCATCTATCGTACGCTCATTTCTCCACAAGATTATACTGGTATGAAGGCATATTTTTCGGTCAGATGAATTGTATTATTTCTAATGCCAATTCTAGGCGAAAACCCCCTCTGGAAGAGCAGTGAGCCTTACTTTGACTCATATTACTGCATCTGGGACAGCTTCCGAAGCACACACCCCCTGCTTACCCTGGTCGATCCCCATGCTCAAGCCTTGATGATTCGCAGTCTCATCGATATATACCGCCATGAGGGCAAACTTCCTGATTGTCGCATGTCTCTCTGCAAGGGCTTTACTCAAGGTGGCAGCAACGCTGACAACCTGTTGGCGGACTCTTACTTGAAGGGTTTGACGGACGGCATCGACTGGGCTACTGGTTATGAGGCTGTCGTATCTGACGCTGAAGGTAATCTTTTCCATTAATAACTTGCTCAAAGGAATCATTATGCTAACGTATCTGATTGAATAGTTGAAGGCCAAATTTGGACAGTCGAGGGCCGTGGTGGCTTGCAGAGCTGGAAGAATCTTGGCTACATTCCAACCGACGACTGGGACTTCAGTGGCTATGGACTCTTCACTCGTTCTATTTCACGAACGATTGAATACTCTTATAATGATTTCTGCATTGCAGAGATGGCTCGCGGTCTTGGGAAGCATGCAGACGCAGAAAAATATCTGAAGCGTTCCGGTAACTGGAAGAATATGTATGACCCGACCTCGCGGTCTAAGCTGAACTTGACCGGAACTCAAGACTACAATCTGTTCACCGATAGTGGATTCGAAGGCTTCTTGCAGCCGCGATATCTGAACGGTACCTTTGGCTTCCAAGAGCCTGCCATTTGTACTGACTTGTACAACTTTAATGGCTGTTATTTGAATCCTGGTGGCCACGAGACGTATGAAGCTGGCTCTTGGCTGTACACTTTTTACGTACCTCACGATCAGGCCACACTAATCACAACACTAGGCGGTCCAGATGCATTCGTGCGTCGTCTTGAGTTTATGCACAACACTCCAGGCTTGTTTTATATAGGCGATGAACAAGCTTATCTTCTTGTCTATATCTTCCATTACGCCGGAAGACCAGGACTCTCCGCTGAATACTTGCACAGATACATCCCTGGCGCCTTCAACGACACCACTGCCGGTCTTCCAGGGAATGATGATTCTGGTGCCATGGGCAGCTTCACGGCACTTTCAATGATGGGCTTGTACCCCATGAGCGGACAGAACGTCTATCTCATCATCCCACCGTTCTTCCCAGAGGTCAGCTTCACCGACCCGCGATCCGGTAAGACAGCAACCATTCGCAACATTAATTTTGATGCTGGATATAGCAACATTTACATCCAGAGCGCCAAGTTAAACGGCAAGCCGTATAACAAGGCATGGGTAACCCACAGCTTCTTCCTTGACGGCGGGGTGCTTGAGTTGACTCTCGGGCCCCAGGAGAATACAAATTTTGGAACTGCCAAGGCAGATCTTCCGCCGAGTGCGTCAACGCACTTCTGGAGCTAGATAGAATCAAGAGACTAGCGCTACATAATGAATAACGTCGAATATTACTTGAATTATTATGAAGAAAATACTTTATATCGTGCGTTTTTCCTATTCTGCTTCCCCATGGCTTGTGTGCTATCGAATATGATCTACCTGCAATCTATAATATTACTGTTAAGATCCTCATAGCCGCCAGTCAATTCTCTAAACACTGTAATATCTGCTGATGCTCTTATACCATCCACGGGCCCATACTTGTGGTTCCGTATTTCTTCCAAAATTTTCCTTCCGATTTTCCTTTCCCCATTGCTTCATCCATCTCTGCTTTTAATACAGGGTTAATTCCCTTTTGCCTCATCCTCTCTTGCTCTTTGAGTGGAATCTTATGGACGGGATGGTCGCCTGGTGGCTCCGAAGGTTGCTCGTCTATCTTGGGAGTTTTACCCCACTTGAGACCGGCTTGAGCAGCCAATTGACAATTACTCTGTTTGTTTGTCTTTCCAGGTATTTTTTGCGAAACTTTATTGTTAGAGAGAGGCATGTTGATCATTTGGTAGACTCGTTTAGTCTTCTGGAAGATTTCGTCTTTCCGTCATGTGCCAACTCGGGGGCATTTATATACCCAAACCTCTCAACTACCAACACTTTGTTGCAAGAACAAAACTCCCATGATCAACATTACATGCTTCTTCTATGACACAACATCATCTCCGCGTTAATCTTTCGCTTCACTTATACACCCCCCAGCCCTGTGGGGCCACAGATCCTTCAGTTCGCCTATTTCAGGGTCTAACATGCGTCAGGTCCTACGATCGTCGCTAAGCCACGTCCTATGACCAATATGTACATCATAATCTTCAGCGATGGCCCACAGAAGCAAGAGGCTTAGATACAAACACAATTGATAAAATTACTAAGCTTGTCTAACATGTACTTTTGTTTTAACTGATTAACATTGATAATGCAACGCTAGATATCTATGCTTGCGCCTTAAGTGCAGTAAACTGTTCGCTGAAAGGAAAGTCGTGGAAGCCTTTATCCTGCTTGGCAGCGAAAAACGTCTCTCTCTGATACGGCGTCAGAGGAATTCCCTGTTGGAACCGGAACGGCAGATCTGGGTTGGAAGTATAAGGTCGACCAATTGCAATAACGATGTCATAATCCTTGTACTCTTCGTCAACGGCCTTTTTGCTGGACTCGAGCTGGAATCCTCCGGCTACAAGAACAGGGCTGGTATTGGCATAGGCCTTAATAACTGGGGTAATGTCATTGCCCTTCTCGCGAGACTCAACCAAGTGTACATAAGCCAGCTTGTAAGGCTTCAACTGCTCGGCAATATACTCGTATTGGGGAATCGGGTCATAGGTAATATCTCCCATAAAGTCGGCAAATGGGCTGAAGCGGATACCAGTCCGGTCTGCGCCGATAGCTCCAACAACTGCCTTGGTTACCTCCAGCGTAAAACGCGCCCGGTTCTCAATGCTTCCACCCCATTGATCGGTTCGCTTGTTGGTAAGCTCTTGGATGAATTGTTCAAGCAGGTAGCCGTTGGCGGCGTGGATCTCTACGCCATCAAATCCGGCGGCAACAGCGTTCTTGGCTGCTTGTGTATAGTCCTCAATGTACTGAAGAATCTCCTCATGTCTGAGGGGACGTGGCTTAATGGCAGCATCAGGAGACTCCGGTATATCGCTAGCACCAACAAGATCTGAGTTGCTTTCCTTCTTCAAAATCTCCGCATCGGCAGAACGTCCTAGAGCCCATAGTTGTAGGTAGATGTACGATCCTTGCTTGTGAACAGCATCAACAATCTCTTTCCAAGCATCAATCTGCTCTTGATTGTAGATCCCAGGAACATTTGCGTAGCCACCAGCTTGTTGAGAAATGAACGTGGCCTCAGTGATAGACAGCGAGCCGGGAACAGCTCCCCTTTGTGCGTAGTATTCCTTCACTGTATGCAGAGGAACATGGTTATCGTCGGCTCTGTATCGGGTCATGGGCGCCATAGCAATTCGGTGGGCGAGCTCACTGCGGCCCACCTTAAGAGGAGTGAAAAGTTTTGACATATTGACGGTAGTTTTGCTTAATTGTCCTATCACTGCAATAGGAGAATTGAGAGCATTGAACAGACGGAGGCTCCGCCTTCTTATCAATATTCTTCTGAGCCCCAACTTCGTCCCTTGATGGTTGCTATCCTACTCGAACAAGTTAGTAGTACTATTTATTGCGCCATTATAGAGATTATAAATCCGAACCCCACTATCGAGCTGTGGGCAGTATTGTATATTTCTCTGGACATCTGGAACTAACTATCCGGCATTCGGCACCGTTCGATGTTTAGCTAATCAATGAAAATGCTCTATATTAGTACGTTATGTGAGCCAGAGCGGATACAGCAGGTCGCCTTGAATGTAAAAATGGGATTCAGCCATCCAAGCCATGGAATGGCGCTGCATTGACACTAAAGCTCCATGCGGACTTCATGACTCAGGCCGAAGCTAGAAGGGATTTTTGTGACGGACTTCACCCCCACCGGTTGACTGGCGGTTATGGGAAGCTCTCAGTGAGAAATATTCATAAGATTCCACACGATTACTTCTATCAGCAGCCGAGGCTAAGCTACGATTTTCTCAAAGAGAGTAGATAGGTTTCTATTTATTTCTAGCTTTGAACAACGCTAGGCACGAGGGGTTCCAGTATGCTCTGGCCACTTGATTACCAAGATCGGGGCTAAGATACACCGAATAGTTTTAAGGATTCTGTATAATCCAGCTAAGCGTTGTTGGGCGGTCTTACAAAGCGAGATAACCGAGGATATTGAGCCTGACAAATTAGTACTCTGCAGATACGGCAAAATCGTCGATCGATCAGGCGGAGGGCAAGCATAATAAAGTCTCCATAATGATGGCTGTTTAACCGTTACATCTTACGATGAATTCCCACATGCCAAATTCCGCAACTCCACCTAAATGGAAAGCAGTGGCTCTTGCATTGAATGTGATTGGGCTAAGGTGATTTACTCAAGCAGTACCAGCACTTTATTATGGTTCTTACTCAAAGTCTTGACAAGTTACATAGCATGTTATACTAGATGTCTATCAGACCAAGTTAGAACATATCCAGTCTGACCTGTCGCAAACCATCACCCCACAAACTGAATAGGCTAATGTGGGTTGATATGCAGGAGCCAAAAACGGCGCCTAGCTAGTTTTATTCCGTCCAATGGAAGAAGATAAACCAGTATACGAATTGATTGTCATAATATTCGACAACTGCTACATGTATTGTTCAGATTTAAATACAGATTTGTACTCCTCTTCATACACAATGGGATGCATCTAATAGGACTTGCCCCCTCCCCTAGAGATACTGGAAATGAAGGGTGAGGTAGAGATATAGTATTCGAGCTATAACATCCTGTAGCGCTAGAACAGCTTGCAGTAATAGGTATGTGACAAGACCACTATATCATACAGTTTCTTCTAAGCTCCCCGGTGCAGAGCTTCCTTTACGCCCGCTATCAGACACAGATAAGTCTCCATAGTATTAGGGGCCGTTGACAACTTCAGGATAAAATCTTGTGCATCCGCTTATAGACATGACCAATAATATAACCTCGCGATCGGACTATTGGGCATAGTTCTGGATCGCGACGCACGACAACACTGCAATTAGGTACTTTAAAGGGAAGAAAAGCGTATGGCCAGACCGCATGATAGCAGCAGCCGCCCCATCCGGCAGTTGTTATCAGCAACTGGGGTTGTCAAATCATCAACCTACGGCGAACTCGACTTGCCATACTTCGTACGTTGTAAGCCAGATTTTTCCTGTACTCCGCTCCAATTTAATCTTCTAGAGCAAATTTACAGATGAAACTCCGCTGAAAGATCTCCGCTAAAGATCTCCCGCGCTATGGTTATGGGGCCCTGGCTAGCCTGGCGCGACCGGCTGTGCCGAGGCACGATTCATATACAGTATGTACTCAATAGGGGGAGAGAAAAAAAATTCATATATAAAAGATTTCAATTGAAGAACTGAGATGAAGAGCTCGTAGGTCCTATATGCAAACATAGCGTCAACCACACTATTAGCCAGCAAAGTTTGCCACCATGACAGTCTCCGAACTCAAAATCCAAGAGCCAATCACGCTCCCATGCGGTCTCACACTCCCCAATCGGCTTTCCAAAGCCGCCATGGCTGAAAACTGGGCAGACAAGGAGTATCTTCCTAGTGAAAGCGTGCTCAAGTTGTATGAAACGTGGGCAGAGGGTGAATGGGGATCGGTCCTCACAGGCAATGTTCAAGTGGATGTGAGATATCTCGGCAGTACCTGGGATGTGAGTCCCGATGAGACCATCGACAGGGAGAGGACCCTCGATTCATGGAAGAAATGGGCAAAGTTGGGCTCCAAGAATGGCACTCCTATCATCATGCAAATCAACCACCCAGGACGGCAAAGCCCTGGCTCTACCGGCAAGAGGGGATTCTTTGAGAAGTCGATTGCTCCCAGCGCAATCCCGCTGCATTTAGGAGATGGAATTGTCGCCAAGCTCGCCTCTGCAATCAAGTTTGGCACACCAAAAGAGATGACGGTTGAGGATATTCAGCACGTTATTGCTCGTTTTGTTGAGACTGCCAAGCTGGCGGCTGAAGCGGGCTTCGCAGGCGTTGAGCTCCACGCGGCTCACGGTTATTTGTTGTCACAGTTTCTGAACCCTGCGTCTAACCATCGCCGGGATGAGTTTGGCGGATCGCCCAGAGCACGAGCCAAGATCATTGTCGATATTATCAAGGCCGTAAGAGAGGCTGTTCCCAAGAGCTTCTGCGTCGGTATCAAGTTGAACAGTGCAGACTTCAGGAACAAAGAGCAGCTTGCGGCTTGCATCGAGCAGTTGGAAGATATCACAGGCGCCGGCGTCGACTTCCTTGAGATCAGCGGCGGTTCGTATGAAGACCCAGAGGTAAGTTTCAATTAAATCTCCATAGGTTCTTTGCGTTCTATGCCTGTGTAGCGTTGCACCAAGAAAAAAATATGTTTCTAACACCTGCCTTCAGATGATCCAAGGGCCAAAGTCAGCTAGCACTCTGTCTCGCGAAGCTTTCTTCCTTGACTTTGCAAAGGAGATCCGTGGGAGATTCAGACATGTTCCATTAATGGTAACGGGCGGCTTTCGCAGCCGTGAGGCCATGGAGAGCGCACTTCGAGAGGACGCGTGCGACATCGTTGGCATTGGTCGGCCTGCCGTGCTTAATCCCACTTTGCCCAAAAACTTGATCTTTAACAAGGAGGTTAAGGGCGAAGATGCGAAAGCATATGCCAGAAAAGCGCCGGATTTGCTGCTTCCAAAACTTCTGGGTATCAAGATTATGGCTGGAGGAGCTGAGACGGTAAGTAGTGCTCATGGAGCAATTTACACCTGAATGCGTTTACAACGAAAGATTGGCTAATTCAGATGATAGGATTGGTATATGAAGCAAATGCGGTCGATATAGACAGCGTTTCAATTCTTTCTTTTGGTAACCTAGCGTAACGTGTGCTTGTCATAGATGCGATAATATGTTTTGTATATCCATCCCTAGAGGTATATAAGCAAGACTTTTATTTATCCCTCCGATTTCAGTCTGTCTCACGCCACGACATATGCTGCTACTTAAATCATGGTCCTATACAATGGCGTCATATTATCTGCGACCTCATTATGCAAGGTGTTCCGATTCAGCTTTCAATATTGTGACCCTACATGTTTAACAAAACCGGCATTGGTTGCCATATGACCAATAGTAACCCACATCAACCTCCAGATCTGTGCAACCAGCAGCTGAATCTGCGCAATAATTCCGCCATTTTAGCGCTAATTCTGGAGAGCCAAGATAGCCATTGGTAGTTCACCTTACGTGATTAAAGGCATTGCGCAATTATGAAAGCTGAAAGCGTAGGGTTACATTGGAAGGAGTCTTACTCGCAAGGTTAACTGTATGCTTGGCGTCTAGTAAGCCGACTCACTTCCGAATGTAAATACTCTCCAATGGCATTCGCGGCAGGCGATTTTCTCACTCACTTCGTTTCTCATGTTCCCTGACTCGAAAAATGAAAACTACTCTTTTGTCTGTCTTGGCTCTGTGCCTCATTGGCGCATCTGCAGCACCTGGACTCCAGGAACGGAGTCGTGGATTCGATGATGGAGAGCCCATCAGTCCAGATGGAAAGGGTGGCCCTTTTTCAGGTATGTTCCTGGCCCATACAGCGGTATTAATGTCCTAACAGAAGCTGCAAGGCGGCACCAACCATCAGCTGGACTTGCAAAATCCCAATAATCTGGGCGAGCAGTCCACAGACAACGGCGTTGTCCCAAACCTCAAATGGAGCTTCTCCGACTCTAGAACGCGTATCCTGAAAGGTGGTTGGGTTCGAGAGCAAGTTGTCACTGATCTCCCCTCGAGTCAAGATGTTGCTGGTGCTCAATTTCATCTGGAGAAGGGAGCTATTCGAGAGCTACACTGGCATCGAGTGGTAAGAAGAGGGAACGGCTTATGCTTTACCATTGGACTTGGGCTAACCACAGCAATTTAACATGAGAAATAGGCCGAATGGGGCTTCGTCTATGCTGGGCACGTAACAGTGTCGGCCGTCAACGAGAATGGCGGGTACGAGGTTGCAGAACTCGGCTACGGCGATATATGGTATTTCCCTAAGGGAGTTGCACACTCAGTACAGGGCCTTGACGACGAGAATGAATTCCTTCTAGTTTTCGATGACGGCGATTTTGATAAGATTGGGTGAGGCAAATTGCTTATATATGCATGTAGTTTGACGAGCGCAGCAAAGGCTAACATTTTCAAGCACCACTTTCCACGTCGACGACTGGATCGCTCATACCCCTCGCTCAGTTCTTGCAAAGAACTTTGGTGTTGATGAGTCTGTCTTCGATTCCATCCCTGCCTCTGACCCTTACATTATCAACGGGACGATTAGCACACATAACGTCACAGGAGCCTCCCCGCCGCTGTCTGGCGATAGCTCTTTCGTCTATCGAACATTGCAGCACTCTCCCGAGAAGATTGGTGGGAGCGGCGGCGAGCTTCACAAGATCGATTCAACCAATTTCCCAATTAGCAAGACGATCGCTGCAGCATTGATAACGTTAAAACCTGGTGCTTTAAGAGAGTTACACTGGCATCCAAACGTGAGTATCTTATAGATTTCACAACATTACCTCCTCTGCCTTTGAACAACGAACTCTACAATGAGATAAAGAAATAAAAGCATAAATTAACGTGCACATATACGCAGGCCGCAGAATGCCTCTACTTCCACAAAGGCACCGCTCAAGCCACCGTCTTCATCGGCAATGCCGCCGCCCGCACCTTTAACTTTCGCGCTGGTGACACGGCAGCGTTTCCCGACAACTCGGGGCACTACATCGAAAACACTTCAGATACGGAGGATCTTGTCTGGATCGAGATATACAAATCGGATCGCGTGGCCGATATCTCACTTACACAATGGCTCGCGCTGACACCGCCAGACATTGTTGCGCAGACGTTGAAGGTCCCATTGGAGTTTGTGGAGAAGTTGAAAAAAGAGAAGCAGGTATTGATTCAATAGATAAAAGTCACAGAGTCTGTAAATTTATGACGTTAAGAGACATTTTATCAAGAAAAAGACATCATATTCAAATCATGCGCAGATTCATTCGTCAAAGGCATCAAGGCTAATTTCTCTTTAATTCAATATATACAGATTGCGTCAGGCCTGCTGTCTTCATCTCTAACAAACCCACGCCATTAATTTTATACACGAAAAAAAGAACATCATCTTTATTTCTTAATCAGGACAATGGCCTCAGAATCCTGAACAGTAAAAGTAATGTTACCGTTGCTGTCAGCCTGGATAACCTTGTCCGACTCCTGGCTGGCAACACGCTGGGCCAGGCCGTTGGAGTTGGCATCGTAGGAGAAGCCGTTGAAAGTAACGCCGGACTTGTCGGTAGCGCCAGCTGCAGTGAGACGCTGAGATTTCCAAGAAGTACCAGCGCCGACCTGGACAGTGTAGGTCTGGTTGGGGCGGGTACCAGAGCCAGAGTTGTACTGTCTCAAGTTAAGAACAGCGACGCGTCTCAGCTCGCCGTTGATGTAAGCGGCATATCCAGAATCCTTGTCAGCATCCTTGTTCAAAGCAAGAGTCTGAACGTCAATGACATTTGAGTTAGCCAAGAAGGTGCTGGCAGCCAACTTGCCGTAGTACGGGGCATTAGTGTTGAGGGTGCCAGAAGGAACCCAGGCGGCATAAGGAGAGCCCACGGACTGGTGGAAATGAATTCGCTTGATAACACCAGTGGAGGCAGCATACAGGGAGAACTCCATCGCCCAGAGAGCAGCTCCAAAGACGTCAGAGAGTCCAGAGGCACCACCACCGTACAAGCTGTTGTGCTCTCCAATGATGTAGTCAGCACTGATGGTAGAGGTCTTGGCGTAGTTGACATGGTTGGTAATCGAGTTGACAACGGCAGTGTGGCTCATGAGAGTGTTCTGCAGAGTAACGCCAGGGCTTGTGGCGCCGCCCATGTAGTTGTGCACAGAGACTTGTGAGATCTTTGAGGTCGCGCTGCTGCCTTCATCTGGGAAGATGGCGTTGATCTTCAACTTGGCGCCAGGGGAGCTCAAAGAAGGAGCAATATACTTGATTCTGCCGCCCAAGGAGGGGCATGCAGTCTTGAGATAGCTCTCGAAGTGTTGAGTGGTGTTCACCCACTCGGCGGCGTAGTTGGCGGCGTTGTAGCTGCTGGGTCGTCTGCTTCCAATGTACAGATCCGGCTCGTTTCCAACTTCCCAAAACTCAAGCTGGCCCTCAAGTGCTTTGCAAGCCAAAGGCACTGTCGACTTCAGAGTGGCCCATCCGGACGAGTTGTAGGCGCCCAAGTTGAACTGATGAGAGTAGCGGGTGCCGGCAGGGAATCCGCCATAGGACTCGAAGAAACTCTTTCCGATGCATTGCCATGCACCAGGGTCGGCCTTGGGGCAAGAGCTGGCTGTGGAGGTGGTCAAGGTAGAGTCGTAGATGGCACGATCACCAGAGTTTCCACCGACTCGAACGACAACTCCGCTACCTTGAAGGTCGGCCAAGTTTTGCATCAGATTGTGGGAGAAGGCATTGGGCTGGCTCCTGGTTCCTATAGAAGAACAAATATTTGAATCAGTCCATGCATGCATGCTTCAAAGACACTATCATGAAGACGCAACTCACCAGCAAAGGTAGGGAAGCCAATCAGCTCGAATGACAGGCTTACATACGAGTCGTAGAGACTCGCTGCCACCAATGACTGCGACAGCAGTATAGACGCAGGAACTGAGTATTTTACCATTGTGGATTTTCTCTCAGTATCTCTCTTTCACCAGATTACACAAAGAATCAATTTGTCTAGACGAGCCTTCACGAAGATGTTCAGCAAACAAAGAGCTCGCCCCAGTCCCATATATATGCCGTCAGCGATGCTACGCTGTCCAGGCACCTCGACTCCTGAGTCCCTGGATCTCATGCAGGACGTCCATCTGATGACAAAACTAGAGAGCTGCCGGGCCCAAGATCAGTTAATCCATCTATAGGAACAATTCTCTGCTGCCCGCCGTCGAACGACTTTGCCTGTTTCAGCAGGAGGGAATTCGCTGGCGTCTTTGTTCAGTGAGCAGGGATTATCGGTCCTACCCTTGCTTGTCCCCCACAATATTGAGGCGCAAAGCCTGTAATAGTGCTGATGTCGCTGTCTCCGGATAGAATTTCCTGGCAATGCCATTGACGAGAATAAACAATATGTAGTGGAAACCCGAGTTATTACGTGTGTGCCATTGTGTGCGTACCAGCAATGGCACTTATTCTGGCTAGCAGTGCACCTTCATCCAAATAGAAGATTCTGCCTTGGATTGGATTATCCATAAGGCGTAGCCCATGAATAGCAGCAGATCGACAGTCAGATATTTGGATCGGCCATTTGTTCCCATTTCTCTACCAAAAATAGCCACTTGATGTCGTATCGCCCTGCTCGAAAAGAATTCTTACAGTATGTACATACAAAACCCCGCATTCAAGGCGAACATAATTGAGGAGCCCATTGGTTTCTAGAATTACGGGGTGCATAGTACTAGAAGCTATTCCGGGCCGACTAATGCTACTAGTATCCTATTCCGAGCACTCAGTATGAACGCAACAGCAAATGCGACGTTTCCCAAAGCCTCCTATTGCTGTCATCCATGACGGAGAACTTTCTGAGACTGAAACGAGCTTCCTGTTTGTTGAATTTTCTAGAGATATTGCGTGATCTTTTCCCTCATAATGCTTGACACCTATTCCTTCATATTATAGCTCAACAAGAATCTATCATGATCACGCCAGATGGTAATCGTATCCCGAAATAGCTTGTATTTTTAGCTTGCGTTTTAGAGATCTCCATTCCAAAAATTATCTTATCTATGCCCGTCCTCTTGTTTCGCTTTCCGTGACCTTATTTTATTCTAAAAAAAAATGGAGATTAGACAGCTGTCATGAATCAAGATCCCGGCCATCTCGTCAAACATTACATCGCTTCCCTTTTTTTCCATGATGCCAGCCTAAAGTCAGAGCCAGTGGGCCAAATCTATACCACCTCCCGTCTCCAACAACGGAAACAAATTTAGAGCAGAATTTGGGTCGTCGTCGTTACCCACAATCCCATCCCAATACGTAGTATCAGGCGTATGCAGCATCGGCTCCGATAGACCCAAGAACATGGAATCCATCTCTCCCATCCGAGGAGACGGCCCACTCGCTAAACTCTGACTCTGCAAGACCGATCTATCCAATGAGGCGCGGATGTTATTAGTATTAGCCGCTGCCGCATCTGGAGTCTTGGCATGCAAGTTGATATCCCTCAGCGGCGCCGGGGATTTATTTAGAGGCGATCTCGCATCTGGTGCCACTAGGCCGAACAAATGACTCGAGTTTTCTGTGCGGCGCATCCGATCCTGAAGATCCTGTCTCTCCAGATGCTCCAGCGCCGTTGTGAGCAACGACTGAGCAATAAGGGAGTATTGCCGCGCATGGGCATCGTTTTGGGCAAGGTGGTCCATGGCTTGTATAGACATCCGCGTATACTTTTCCAGGATACGACTGAACCCGCCAAGAAGGCCAACACCAAGAACAAGCGACGCAGCGAAAAGCCACGATCTGCAGTCGTTAGCCATCATAGCCTAGGAAGTACAGGGCAAAAAAAAAAAAAAAAAAAAAAAAAAAAATAGCTAATATTTGCTGTACAAGTACTTACACAAGTAAAGGAGCTTTGCCGTTCAGGATGCCTCTTTCTATCAAGTCCAAGACAGGGTCCACCATCAAGCTCGCAGCGTCAATGCAAGCGTCCGCCAACTTTGATCGTCCTGAAGCAAGTGTCGGCCTGCTATTCGTTGCAGACGACCCATCCGTAAGCCGCTGAAAGAGCTCGTACATCAGGAACGGCCGTGACACAAGCATTACTGCGTAGTAATATGACGACAGCACCTGGCAAGCTCCTGTTACCTGGGCTTCATTGCGGTCCGCGGGCTGCGCAATCATATCCTTCAGTGGACTGAGCCATCGTCCGGACCATTCGCGCAGCTGAAGAGAGATTCCCTCGGTTAGCCGCATAGAAATCTTCTTGCGCGAGTAAATCTCCAAGATGATACATTCCAGTATAACCAGGATCTGCACAGACGCATTGAGCAAGTTAAATACTTCATTCCCATCTGCATCCACTGCACGGTACGGAACAGTGCAATCCACGTCTGATGTTGAGGGCGGTCGTCCCATAGAGCTGCTAAGGAAGAGATCAAGCACACGCAGGCTCTTCCAGAGACGATCTCGCTGGCGATGAACCTCCTGTCCAAATCGAGCGTTCACTTCGGTTCGATGCAAGCCAATTGAGTAGGCTGCCCTCGCAGCAATGCCAAAGAAGAGGAAAGCCCCGTTGATTTGGCACGAGCACAACATGTAAATCGTAACCAGAATGAATGCCTGAACAGTCTCTACGCCAAGACTGTCGCTCAGGTCGGTGTATGCCAAATCACGAGCATACTCAAAATACTGCTGGGACAGCGCATCGTCATCCGCCTGCAGCCCAATAGCGAGAACAAGGAAGTGAATTATCGTTGTTACGTTATCTGGCTTCTGCTCCAGGTTTGCCCATATAATCAAGTCATCTAGCAGCTTTGAGTTGTCAAACAAGTCCACCAAACTCGCCGTCGTCGACAAATACGTCGACACAGCGGGCGCAACAGTCGCAGGTCGAACTTCCGGTATTCTCGGGTCTCTCAAAGACCGCTTGGTCTGTCGTGCTGGCGCGTTTTCCAGGACCGAGAATCCACTCGTTTGCGGCGCAAAGGCATTCTGACCGATTCTGTTCGTCACAAGCCTCCGCACCGACTGAAAAAAGGACAGCGGCGCACAGTCGCCAATGAAGGTCAACTTCCCATGGGCGTCACACAGCAGTCGGGCCTCTCGCTGCACTTCAGTCTCGTCCTCCGCCACGGAGGGCTCCTGACTCTGGTGGAGCGCTGAAGCCGATGACAGCGAAAGTATTCGACTCTGTTGTTTTTCACTCCCCATTGCCGGCGACGAAGGGCCAGCCACCGAAGACACGCGCCTCGAGGCTGCCATCGATCCCGGCGTCTCTATCGGCGACGGCGACCGCACCGATGACCCGCCCCTGGCCGACCGATCCCGCGATTCCCGGACAGACGATGGAGGTGACTTTGGCAGCTTCTGGTGCTGCGACTGCCGTCGCCTCTTCTGCGGTGAATAGCGGCATGTATGCGATCTCTGCCTCGCAACGCAGAATCCGCACGGCAGCTTCCCATCGCACTTTACCTTGCGCGTCTTGCATCCATCGCACGCATTGGCTATGCGGCTGCGGATGTAGCGAACTGGCTCTGACCCAGACGCATGGTCGACGTCCATCTGAAGGCCTCCTCTCCTCCTCCCCCTTGCAGCACGCGGAAAGAAAGGATAGCCGGATATAGAACAGCGGTGGCTTCAGAATGGGAAATACGACGCTGCGGATATGCGGCCAACGAAACAGCGCTCGCCAATTGAACTAACTGACCGGTTATTTCCCCGAAGCTTCAATGCAAAGCCTCAATGCATGCAGAAAGCGGCGGAAGGCCGGATGGCGGATGTGCGGATATCAGCAAATCTTGCATGAAAGTGCAGCATCGAAAAGGCGGAAGCACTGTGCTGAGATGTCCAGATCCTTTGGATTAATACCGTACTAATATGGGAGCTTACATACTGTTTGGCCTCACAACGCGACTAGACTTGGGGGAAAAAAAACCAACGCAGTTTTACATCCCATGTGTCATAAAAAAGGGGAGCGAGGGTTTTATATACGCCAGTTCCTTTGCTACACCATTATGAGGTATGATTAATGCAGAGATGATCCAGTCAGCGCCGAGCTCTTCTAAGGCGACGATTGCCGAACACAATGGAGCCCGTCTTCAAGGTCAAAATTACCAATCACATTATCTCTTTCACACATCAATCGGAGCATTATGAGCAATGAGGAGACTGCCAAACGAAGGCACAAAACCAAAAGTCAGTCTTCAAAGTCATCTCTACTTCTAAAAGTATGCATACAGCAATCATACAGAATAATCAAACCCATACGCCGATCCATGGTCGTATTGTATCCGAGACGCCTGTAACCTGAAATCTCATCTTACAATTGCAAGCACAACAAACCCTAGCGCCTATCTATTGCTCTAAGATGTGAAAAGGCAGCAAGTACAAAGTACACTCTGACGAAATTAATATGAGAAGCCGGTGTAGTATAATGGCAGAAGTAATGGTAAAGGAAAACAAAAGAAAGGTCGGTAGCCGACGCGAGTAGTAAGGCCTTTTATCTTATCGGCATACCTCCTCGGCTATCCAACCTTCGGTGTGAAGACACGCCTGTAGCGGCAGCGTTCGCTCCAACACTATAAGTGACGCGACGAGGCGCTTCCAAGCCGGGTTTATCGCGCTGGGCCGCGCCTAGAGTCTCAAGCCGCATGTTGCCCGCCATGTTCATCCGTCTTGCTTGGCCCGCAGTGAGGTTATCTGATATTAAATCTGATGGTGCGCACATCAGCGGTGGGCTCTTTCGGAGCTCCAGGCTCCCTCTCCGATGGCGTGAAATGCCGTTTGTAGCACTGGCCAAGACTGGCATGGCAGGTCGCGGCGCTGGCCTGTCACCGGAAGCAGAGCCAATCGAAGATACCCGTCTAGCAACAGGGACCGACGTTGGGGTCATGATAGCAATCCTTCGAGGTTTCTTCGAAGCAATGGCGCTGCGGAGTTTGCGCATATCAATTGTACCTGACTCTGAGTCGGAGCCAGAAGCGTTCGGGGGGTTATTCTCATCCATGACCGTCTGCAGAGGATGGTATTGAGGACTGAGTCGCGGCACCTTACTATAGGATAGCGGTGACCCGTTCTCTGTCTTGGGAACTTCGAGGGATCTCAGAGGGGGTGTCCTCTCTACGTCGGAAGAGCTTGACGAGCGCAAATTCATGCTCAAAGTCGGAGGAGATGATGATACAGGCAGCCCGCTACCTTCAGCCGATAGTCGCTTGCCTCTGGAAAGGAATCCGGCCTGAAATCTACCGGGTTTAGCGATCGATGATACACTCGGCGCATCGGAATCTGGGCTCATTGTGTCGTTATTCATAGCATCATCCTTAGTTGTGCTGCTGAACTGTGACGGCGGGGAGGGAATCTTGCTCTTAGCAAGTGGCGACGGCTGCGCGGGAGGAGAGGAGCTGAATAGTTTCTGCGGCGTCTTCTCAAAGTCTTCCAGTGTTCCGTCTTCCGTCTCATCATCCCTCCATCTAACCCCTCGACTCTTGGTAGCTCGTTTGACGGGCGTGAAGCTAACTCCCTTCTTCGGCATGCCGAGGGCCTTACGCCGTCTCGGCGTTGACTTCATGGGACTCGCAAACACATGTTCGTTTTGTACGGCCACAATAGCCGGGGGAGCAATAGGCCTATAGGCAGACAAAGATTTCCTCTTCCTCAGGGTTCTTCTCGGTGGAAGTGCGTCAGGCACAACAGGTAAGGTACCATCAGGTTTGACCACCTGGGATGCAGCTGTGAGTCCGTCTTGGAGTAGGCGAGAAATGACATCTTTGGCATGTTCCACAGCGCTCCCTTCATCCATTGATATAACAGAAGAAAGAGAGTGCATCATTTCGAACTGGGCTGTGAGAACTACTTGCATCATTGCGGCATCTCCCACCTTCTCTTGCTCCAAAACCTCCTGGTAGGCCTCGCGATTGAAGTTGGCTTTTAGAAGCTCAGCTTCGCGCGTCAAGGTGTCGATTTCGCCGGTGTCGGCGCCTTCAGCCTGTTCAAGTTGTCTGACGCCATGAGCCAAGGCTGTATCGAGGTGGCGTTCCCATGTCGACTTTTCCAACTTTTGATGGCTATGATATCTACTGTTTTCCAGTTCGAGCAGAATTCCTTCAGCTGTCCTTCGGATAGTTTTAAGCCCCTGTGGCATTTCCTCTTCGCCCTCCTTCCGATTGGCAACAGTGTCAAAGGCCGCAATCCACGCAGACAGCAGGCTAATGCGCCTCTCAAAGTGCTTCATTTTTCTCATGGCGGTAACGCGCTCCTGGCGCTCTACGCTTGCATTGTCATATGCAGCCCGAAGTCTCTGTGTAGCCTCTCGTGCAATGGCGTCTCGTTTTTCGTACTGCTTTCGGAACTTGGCGAAATTGACTTTCTCAGAGTCTCTCTGCTGTGCTCTTAGCTCATTAATCAGGGCCATTTGCTCGTCAATCTTGATCAAGAAGTCTTTGACGTGGCGGTTGACATTGAAAACATTGCGAGTGACCTTGGTTTGGATATTCTTGGCCCGGTTCGCATATCGCAGGGTGTTTTGGGTTTCGTCGTAGTGGGCGCTTGATGGCGAGACACAGACAATCATGACCGTCTTGCAGTTACCGCCCAAGGAGAATTTGAGGAGTCGAGTGAGTTTGCTGTTGCGGTATGGGACGTGCATCTTTCCTCGCTTGTCACAGAGAGCGTTGATGCAACCTCCAAGGGCAAGAAGTGATTTGTTGATGTTAGCGCCCTCCGTAAGGCGCTCACCGCGATTTTTGGTAACGGAAGCACGTTCGGAGCCAGCTAGATCGATAATGCTCAGAGTTGCCATTGTGTGAGGCTCGTTAACATCAGCATTCCTGTCTTTTTGCGCAATATTGATCTGCAGCACGGCGTGCGATCGTGAGGACGTTGCGTTTGCTTCGGTTGGCGATACAGTTCGGTACTCGTTTCCTTGGACAATCATGTCCATGACTTCTTGGACATCTCGAGGGCAGTGGCTCGTCAACCCAGGCACGGCGACCGCCTGGTTGCTGTCTTCGCGAAGAGCTAAGCCGACCTTGCTCCCGCCCGGCACCAGCAAATCGCGAATCGTTTCGTTGTAAATCTCCAGGTAGCTCAGAGTTAGCTCAGTTTGCTTCTCTTGGCTGCGCTCGTCAATCTTCTCAAACAGTTCCTGCATTGTCAAGAAGATAATTCCCGGATGTTGCGCCGTGCCGGTAATTGTATGTGTCTTGCCGCAGCCGGTGGCACCGTAGGCAAAGACGGTTGCATTGTATCCATCCAGTACGCTGTCAAGCAAGGCTCTTGTGGTCCCCTCGTAGACCTCAGCCTGCGTTGTCATGTCATCGAAGACTCGATCAAAGGCAAACACTTGATCTTTAACTTTCTTCGTGGTCGGGATGACGGTTCGGGAGAATTTCTGGACAGGGCTATCTTCTGGCGGATCGAATATTCTATGGCAGAAAGCAACGTCAGTCAACTGATGGATATACGCAGCTTGGCGACATAGTCTAAGCATAGGAAAGGACCAATACATACAGGCAACGATCGTCGACAACCTTGATAACGTTTCTGATGCCTCGCTGGTGAAGCTTTGGGGTCGGTGCCGAAGCAAAAGAACCGTCGCCCAGGAATATAGTGCCATCGTCGTTCCGCTGCCTTGAATTCACGCCCGTCAGCATCCATTTGGTCGCGGGCAAAGCACAAAGCTAGGGTTGGTTGATGGAGTTGCCATACAGTTGAGCAGCTTCTCGGATCGTGAAGGGCCGTACTCGGACTGAGACATTGCGTTAGCTAACCACTGGAATGGACGGGGGTTGATGCACATACCGGCAACGGTGATGGACGATTGTCCAGCGTCTGAGTCGTCCGCCATGATTTACGGTTCCCAAGTCTGGCCTCTATTCCAGCCAGCGTATCGTCGATGATGAATTCTGCTGCATGCAAAGGATTCGGCTTGAAGACGTTACAGATCTCAGTTCAATTGGCCGTCAGTGCAGACGATGCCTGGTCAAGTCGCTTCCAGAGATGCAGATAGATAATCGGTGACCAGGGAGGGGAGAGGGGCCGGCAGCGCTGAGACTCGAAAAAAAAAAAATATAGAGAAAAGACAAAAACCAGCCCCAGACGGCCACGCTTCGAGATCAGCTTTACGGATTCGCAGTAGGAGATATCTAATAGAAGTTCAAACAAACACAATGCTGCAGGCATATAAAGCAAGACGGAGAGAGCGAATGGGCCAAGCTCATGTCCTAGCGGAGGCTGAACAAGCAGGTCTCGCACCAGTATGGAGCACGAATATGCATGGCCTAGCTGGCAAGCGACGCTTTGTTGACCCCGGTAGGGAGCGAAAAGGTGTCGGTGTTGCCTGGACAACATCTAGCGCTGCGCCAGGCCCACCGCGTAGCCACATTTGGGCACAGAGTTTCCACTTCAGAGCATAGCGAGCATCGCTACTAGCAATTAGTGCCTAGCTACCCTATAAACTCTGCGAGATTCGTGGCAGATTTAGCCACCTACAGAGTAGTATCAGAGTGACATGTAGTTATCAGACAGACCAACGGTTGGGCATTGAGAAAAGCGGTCAGATCCCTTGGAGCATGCCTATTTTGAATCTGATCAGCAAGAGGGGAGACCAAGCATGCTCAAGACGCAGGCCGAAAGGGACAACTACCTAGTAGTGCCTGCCAAGAAGTGACAAGTAACACAATTAGACAAGATTTATATTCCGCTTTTTCATCTTGTAGCGTCTCAGTTGCTCCAAGACCAGCACACTTGAGATACGAGCATCGCAGCTCTGGTATCTTCAAAATACACCGATGCAATGACGCAGAGCGAGTGACACTTGATTCGCATAATTGCTTGCTTCTCGTTGTGTATAAGTCACTGTTTAAATGCCTCACGTCATCATATAACTTCCTGAGAGCCCTGAAGTATGATTCATTTGTGCAGAGCCCCATATCAACTCAACTGATTTATCCATCCAATTGCGAGTTCATCCAAAAATTTATAGTTATATTAGTATCATTGTGACATGGGATACATCTCAGTTTCCCACGCCAGATCTGCCTACTGGTGCATCATAACCGTAGTAGCATGAAAAACCCTCTGTATTATACACAGTCCCTGACGCCTATCCTTGTGAAAGTGAGATCAACCATTATACCTATAAACGAGCGCTGCAATTCGCATGCCTATTCTCCACCAAGAGTGAGCTGTACTTCTCCCCGCCCTGAATGACGATACCTACTTTGTAGCTATACTGGGTAAGGACTAAGCTCCCACTGGCGGTGTGTAGGCGTAGCGTGGTAAAGCCGCCATCTTCTCCTCGGGACTAAACTCCGCATCGTCGTAAATCATCCGGCCCTTCTTGTCCTTTTCCTTCTTGCTCTTGCCCTCACCTGCCTCGTCGCCCTCTTCCGGCTTCTTCTGTGGCTTAACGCCAGCCTCGGCCATGCGAATCAACTGATCAATTTCATCTCCAGAAGCGGCAGCCTGAGCTGAGCCGTTCCAGAAGCCGGGCTGTGTGGGTCGCTGGGGCAAACCAGGTGCGCCGGCCAGATTTGCTGAAGGCCGCGCAGGAAGAGAGTCTGTCGAAAAGTTGTAGGGAGCCTGTCCGTGCGGCTGCTGTCCAGGAAAGCCGGGTTGATTGAACCCCTGCTGAGGGAACGAGGTACTTGTCTGTACAACACCCTCCATGACGCCACCGTTCGCCGCCACAGCTTTTCGTTGAGCGCGGTACTCAGCAAATCTCTTGAGCAGTTCTTCCGCCGTCTCAATCTTGATCTTCTTTCTTGGGTTCTTAGATTGGCCTGGCGGCGGATTTCCGGTCGCGATTCTGCGGTCTTCCTGTGCCTGGTAGAAATTCTGAATGATTCGGTTTCGGTGCTGCTCGAGAACCTCCTGTGGAATACCTTCCATACCAAAAATTTCGACCTCAAGCCCCTGCCTGTTGGGCAGCGCATTCTCGACTTGACTAAGTGTCTCCTTATGAACCTGGTTCAAATGGACAGAGAGACCTATGAGTATAATAGTAATTAGCAAGCAGTTTCCTTCAGCTTTCCATCTAGCAAGATAAACGCAGGTCCATTTGTAAACTTTGCGCGTCTGGAGACGTACCGCCCGCGGTATTCAATCGCCGGCCACATCGATCGCATTTGAAGTGCTTGGCTTTTTGGTGAGAGATGAGGAGCTTCAGATCTTCGAAATCACGCTCGCCTGCAAGATTCAAAAGGTTAGCTACAGTACGAAGACAAAGCAGCTCGAATGGTGCACATACAGTAGTAGCACCACGGTCGGGAGAGGATTTCCTCGACATCGGGATGGCCGCGCTTCTTTTTGCCCATCTTGATGCGCCGCTGTTGTCGCTGATACCGAAGTGGTGAATGGGCCTCAGCGATAGCTATTGGGAACGCTGTGAGTCTATTTATCGGACTGGAGTAAAGGCGATAGCGAGAAGCTGCAATTCGAAGACAGAACTGGTGCTGGAATGGGCTTGTAACGTGTAGCTACTCGCAATGAGCTAACGGCGGATTAGATCTGGAGGCGTTTGCGTCTGCTCGGCTGAATGCCGGCTAATTTGGACAAGCTTGCAGACGCTGCCGCCGACAAAATACTGCACAGACGCTTTGTGCGCATTACAGCCAGATGTAATCATATCAGACACTTTTCGAGGCCAATTGATATATGCGTATATATTTTAGAGGTTGGCAAAAAAGTTTGAAGTTCGGATTTTTTTTTTTAAAATTTCTTTTTTTTTTAAGGAATGAAAGCACGCATAGCATTCAGTGCGAAATCGTTTGATGCCAATTGGTAGAGTACATATGTAGACAAACCCCCAATTCCCTGAGCCCAAGCCATATTACCAGGCTCAGCTACGATTCATCGCCAAATAAATCAAAGTTCAATGTAGCACAGAACTATCTCTATATTATACAAATAACAACACTTAGTTCTCTACTAGTCGAATTTGCAAGAACCCACCGGATGCATTAACCACAAGCCCGGGCATGGCGGAGAGCTTCGCCAAGTCTAATCAGCATTTACAAGCTGGGAGTGGAAGTACGAGAATCGCTACTCGCTTGGTGTGCAATCATGTCTACATCGCTTATTGTGGCATAAATGATAGAGACTATTGTTAAGGTCGAGATATAATGTCAATTTCATAAAAGCATAGAGCTATCTCCTGTCTCCTACAGGGTGGTTGGATTGGACTACAAATCTACACTAAAGCGGCGCTGTACTCTATCTACTCTATCCATCTATGTCAGTAAAGTACACCTACCATATTTGCCTCTTCTTAACACAAGTATATGTAGAGTGAATTATTGAAGTACATTATCCAAATCCAAGATATTGTTGATCACAAAACAAGCAATGCAATAACCCGTAGGTGGAGGTAAGCTCAAATACTAAGCGGCACTCTGAAGATATCCGAGTAACAAGATGAATAGTGACGAAGGATGAAAGCAAGAGCGCCGTAGTCGAGGATGAGAGAATGGTATTTTCACTTCATATCTGACATGCAGTCCAAAATTAACTTGCTTGAATATATCATATAGCAACTGGGCATATCGCTTGAAGCATTTGGTGCCCGTGCTTCTTGATTCTGACATCTCAATGAAGATGTTGAGAGTTTATTTATAGTTAGTTTTGGCTGAAGATCTTTTCTAAACAACTAAACTCTACGCATTTGAATCTTGATTCATGCAGTAGCACGCCGAAGCTAAGGAGCTGAAAAAACAAAAGCCCGCGATGATACCCTTCATCCAAGGTGTATTCTTCTTCGAACAAATCGGACCCCAACAGATACTTCCTGATAAAACGGCATCTCAGCTTCATAAAAGGAAGTCGGAGACCGACATGCGGTTGTTAATAACATGGTGCTATACTCGCCTCCTCGATCCGAGCTGAACCCAAACAACGACCGCTTGAACCTGGTCTTTTTAACAGCACCTTAGCCTGAGAGTCACAAAATGGATATTGAATTAAACACTGGGAATTGATTCATGCGGGCCATAGTCCTACTTGCAGATACGGTGTAGTAGTATTAACCTCATTTAAGACTTTAGAGAAGTTAGATTAGATCATCAATTCTATCATAGATCATTTTACGAGACCTCTAACGTGTACTTGGCATTATTCAGGTGAGGTATGTCTCAACTGGAAAAATAGGCGGTTATCTGCCCTCATTTGACAGGTCTCATCCTTTAGCCAAGTCTGATGCACCCAAGAAACGAATCTTGAGTGCTGGACACATCAAATGTTGTTTTGTTGTTCTCTGTCTAAAATACCCCTGACATACGCAGAGGATCAGTGTATAAAAAATACTAATAAACAAGATGGAAATGGAAGGAGGAAATGTTAATATCACGTAGAATACATATAACAATTTCACTTCATCGCGAATCATGACATGAATTATATGGTAACCGACGTGTGCCAAAAATCAAGATGAAAAGCAGAGGGGAAAAAAAAAAAATTACATAATGGTGTGCTTTTGACCACATCTATCTGCCATGTCGGCCATCACGAACCTTGATGCCCTACTCAAGAAGCACAAATCCAGTGTTGGCATCATGAAGCGCACTCATTCTTTTTGCTAGCTGCTCTGGCGCTGATACTGTCTACTCCAGCTGTTGCTTTCCCCAGTACCTCAACTGGTGGTGCCAGGAATCCTCAATGCAATTGAATGCATTACTCTGGATGTCATTTCCAAGTTCCTCTTTGGAGACCCCTTGGCGATTGCCCTTTGCGAGGCCGTTGTGCCTCCACATCGGAGCGTTATCAAGACCAGAACCACTACCATCGTGAGGCCAACTACGGTATAGTGATAACCATCAGGAACAGGATCTGTCTTACCATCACTAACCGTACTATAATGTAATTTGACTTGGTTGTCACGACTAGAACAATCACTAAGACCTAGATAGTGAGAGCTTGCCCTGCACAACTCTTTGTCGTAACCAAGGAATCGACTTTGCATACTACAGGAAGAGTGTTGGCGGTTTCGCAAACTTCCATTCTGAAGCGTACAAGGTAAGTTGGAAGATACCAGCCTGTCAACAAGTTTGGCTGTGTATTCTACATGAGTGCTAATATGACGCTGAACAAACAGTCAATTCAGCCACGATATAGATCATCCACCAACGTCATTGGCGGCATCAGCTTCCAAGACAGCGCCGACAAGAGCATTTACGGATGTACTCCGCTGCCAGAGTCAAAATTCGTTCGGAACCACTGTGGATACATCTACGTCCGCCAGACAGGCTCGTACACCTTCACTCTTGGCGAGGTCGATGCTGCCACCTTCATCCGGGTTGGTTCCACGGCCTACTCCAAGTGGACCGTGGCCAATGCCGATGCAAAGGCTCTCTACGATAATGGCCCTGCGCGGGGCATTTACACCATCAATCTGCGAGAAGGTTACTACTATGCATTCCGTATTTTTACGACCAGGGTCCGCGTATCGCCGACTTCGACATCAACGTGAGGGCGCCAGATGGGACTGCGTTCTTGTTGTCTTACACCACCGGATCGCCCTACTTGATTCAGTTCTCCTAAACTACGGCGCCACAATTCCATCATTTTAGGTTTGACATTTAAAGAAGTGGAATGTTCCTTCCTTGCAAGGACTGGTCTTTTGGAGAGAAAAGTTAATATTCGATCTATTTGCTGTATAACTAGCAAATCTTGGGATAGATATAATCGCAATGGTCCTGCGAGGGTTAAATAATATTTTATTTTAATTCATTTCTTTCCTTTGTTCATAACTCCAAACCGCAGCTGGGGGGATTCTGTTATATACTTGTTGAATATGAACTCGGAGCTGAAGATGTGCACATTCCTATCCAACCCTCTCCTGATGGCGCAACGTGATGTAGCCGACTGCCGCCCTTCATTTGACTCGAGTCTTTCTCGACGTTTAGAAGCGGTAATCTGTTCCAAGCGTCTTAGGAAGCCCATCAAAGACAGCCACCAGTACATCCAAGTTAATCGAAAGTCAGAAACGAAGTGGTATTATGTATGACTCATTGTCTCTACAAAAATGAGCAGACGCTGTGCGATGATTATTGGGTATGTAGCCAAAAATGGGAAGCAGCACCAAACAAGCCTTCACGTTTCATTCAAGCCCTCTCATCGTATAGCTCTTCGTCCTCTTGCGGCCACTCTACCGTAAACACCGTCTCTTCTTCCTCCTCGTCGTCGCCCTCGCCATCATGGCTCTCAAACGCAAACGCAACAATGCTATTGTCCTTCAATCCGCATTTTGTCGGGGTGTGAGAAGCATCTTCTCCAAGCTTCAGTACCTTCCATCCTCTGGAGGGGTCGGTAGGCACCCGGAGAACGCCGTATGTGACATTTGCTGAGTCTGGTATCGGCGTCTTGTCGTCTGGTGATGAATTTGACTTTATTAGACCATCGGGGTATCTCTCTCTAAGAACCGCCAATAGCTCTTCGGTCACGGATGAAAATGGAGCCAGGGCGTCGACGAAGATGAAGATTGTATGGATGCCGTATTTAAATCTCACAGAGAGGTTCGCATCATCAGCATCAGCGGGCGGCTACCAGATTTAGCATTGTTGCAGTTCCCGCGTGAGGGGGAAATATACCATCTTGATGCGACTAAACAATTCCTCACTCGTTACAATGAATTATGCTCTGAGTCTTTTAAAGTTGTCGCTAGATCACGAAGAATGGAGTAAGGCGTGATGTATGCGATTCATGAAGAGTGAACTGAGATGAGCGGCGATTGTTTGGGCGCGAGGTCACGTGAAAGCGCGTTAAGTGCTTTTCAGGCAAAGCAGAGGAGCGACATGGCACACGGAAAAACCTGCGATACGGAGCGCAAGAGGTCTTATCCTTATCTGTATTGGATATGCCGCTACTCTGTGCATAGCTTCATTGACATGCGATTCGACAATTTGGCGATGCAATTGCCATAGCAGATCAGAACAGTGCAGCGACGTACGCTCGATTAATCCAGGAGGACCGCCAATTCGCAGAGAAGCTTCCTTTTGCGCCTGGGGACAGGGCTATCGTCTGCCATCGAGGGCTTTACGGATATCTCGTTCATCCACAGCTCATCCACCGTCACAGAACCACAGCTACGAGCATGGCGAGATCCTCGGGCAGCGATGGAATTCTTCTCAGCGCTCCTCGATCAAGGGCTGCCAATGCCCCCCAGGCTCAGCCCGCGTTCCCTGCCGAGCCACACCCACGCCTGGCCATCATGACGCCCAGCCGCCTCCTTCTCGGCTCTGTAGCCTCCAGTTTCGTCGGCTTCAGTCTCGGGGCAGTCCAAGGCGGGCAGATGGCACAGCTACGCTTCCGCGCAGAGCATGCACACAAAATGCCCGACACCACGGCGGGCTGGTATCTCTATCACAAGTCCAAGAATTATCACGCCATGCAAGGTGGCATCCGCGAGGGGTTCCGAATGGGGCTCAAGACGGGCTTCTGGAGTTTGATGGCCTTGTCTTTGGAGAGCACAGTGGACCGTTATCGGGGCAGCAGCGACATGTTTTCGACGGTCGTGGCGACGCTTACCGTGGCGGGAGCATTTTCACTCTGGCGTGAGTTTATCTAATTTCCTTGTGTTTCTTTCTTTCACTATTCTGGAATCCCTGCTCTACGACTTATTTTCTTCCCGACGTCCTAAAGGTGAATGGAACCAGACTAGTCAGGTCTGGCTTTCACCGGCTCGCGCTTTGGCATGTCAGAGTTCCCCACGCTATACTGGCAATCATCGGATTAAGATCGTGTGGCGCCAAAGAAAAAAAAAAGTTGCAAAGAAATGCCAGGAAAGGAAATCAAGACCGTGGGGACCATTAGCTAACAGAAAGCCGACCATCGGCCGGCACCTGGGCTTACAGATCGATTCTCGCTTTCCACCGCTGCTCGCACCGCAAAGTACGGGCTGGTCTTTGGCCTGGCCTACGGAGGGGTCCAGGATCTCGTGGGCTTAGCCCGTGGCAGACCGATTGGGTATGTGGAGCTGATCCGACGTCGGTTTGGCTCTAGGTCACGCGAAGGCGGCATCAGCGACAAAAGGAGCGACGACAGCAATGATGCCAATGTCTAGAACCAACCAGCCATCGCCGTAAGCAGCCGCGCCTGCTCTCTCGTCGTCTGAGCGCAGTGGGGATCGTCTCATCTCCGAGGCTGGAGGTCTTTGTCCATCATTCATCATGCTCGTAACGAGTAACAAGGCCAGCAGAAGGTGAAGGCGAAAAGAAGAGGCCGATATGAAGGCGACGTCATGTGTTCCGTGCAGACGAATCAAGAGATATCCAGCACGTCCATTGTCTCAGGCCAACGCCGCTGATCTTTTGATACCAAGTCGACAAGCTCAGCTTTGATGGTGCTTGAACTGACAGGGACAGCTCTCATTCCACAGCCATGCAGCTGTCATATAGTTACTGCACACACTCAACCGAGCATCCAATCAATAAGGAAAGAAGGAAAAGGGGAATGCTGGGACTATATCAAGGATCGCGGACTCAAGCGCGCTATCCTCGCCTGCATTGAAAATAGCGATATTCTTGTATGAGATGACGCAGAAGAAGAAGCCATTGGATGCTTCCTGATGTCATGTCTTACCTACCACTCTGTACTACATACTACCGCATCGAATCAGATCCCACGTTCACCTGACAACAATGCCGTGCATCCCCTCACTCACGATGCCCCTTTACAGCAGGTCAAGAACGACCACAGGCCGTATCGGAGCTATTGCAGCATCTCTCTCTCTCTCTTTCTCTCTCTCTCCTGCATCACATTGTGTGTACATTACTCCATAATACCATGTCTGTATGTAATACTAGCCTAGTACCTTAATATCACATAGACGAAGCAAGCCGCGACGCTGGGGAAGAGCGTGGGGGCAGCGCACCGCAAAAAGGCACCGTAGCGGCACTGGCTCGCCCAGGGTTTCTGCTTCCCGCCGCAAACCCGCATTTCTGGCCTCTGCGGCTCCATCGCCATCGCCAGTCCCAGCGGACTTTAGCATCGCGCCCAGCTCCACGTCGACGCCGCCGCCTGCTTAGCCCGCGGCTACTCTCGGCTGCATCCCAGCAAGCTCGCTGCCCCCAAAGGCTCCCACGTGATGCCTATCGCGCCCCTCTCGCCAACTCCAGGCTTATCTCCAACCCAGCTGCAGCAGCTCTGATATCTGGGATGCGTTCCAGCTGCCCTCTGCAGCGGCCTGACACGGACTTTTGTGGAGGAGGCGATTCCCAGATGGGCGGGCCCTTTTTTTTCTCTTCGTCTTCCAGGCAATTAAATTAGGCCCATGCAAGTGCTAGTTCGTATGTCTCCGCTGTGTTTTGTGTGCAACGGTACATGGGATGGCGTGTTGGATTGGGCTGGACAAATCGAAGCTCCCATGATTTGATGGCGGCGGCACCGGCAATCGGAGGGAGGGTGACCATCCAAAGCAGAGCTCTGGCCCTGGAGCAGCGAGATCTCGCCTCTCTTCGGCCCTCCGTAGCTGCCGGGTGGCTTTGGATAGGCCCTGGACTGGCTCGATAGATAGCGGCGCTTCGTGCCTGTCCCTGGATATATTAATAAAAAGACATCCCGTTGTTTTCCTTCTCGTCGTGTCGAAGCTTTCTCTCCATCTATATATACCAACTGCCTTATCTCTCTCCCTCCTCCTCACGAAAGCTTTCCTAGCCCTTGCTTATCCAACCGTACCTACATTGGACCTTTGCCGAACAGCATTATACTTTTCTGATTTTTATCTTTCAGCTGCTTAAACTATACATCTATATACCTACTTGCATTGCGTGTTGTTGCGCCACTAAAGCAAGCCTCGTCTTACACCCACGGCGTCAGCCACTTACTATCAGCAGCTCTCACGCCGAGATCTGTTTTGCTACAAGCCGCAGCAGAAACCGCACACCTGATTACAGCGCAGCCTATCCCTCCTCCTTCTTTGTTCTCTGTCGGTCGGCCTATCATGCTCTCCGTCCCAGGTCGACGGGCGGTTCGCCTGCCCGGCCACCGGACTGCTTCCCTCTCCTCCACCTCCTCCTCCATCTCGCTCCTCAGAACCTCATCGTTGGCATCACCGACATCACCCTCGTGTCTCTTCGCCATGGCAAACGTGACAAGAAAGCACCACTCACGGCGCAGCATCCACTCGTCTGAGCGACGCACCTCCACCGTCGCAGATATCCCAGGAACTTTGCCCCCCCTGCCACCCCAGGATGTGGCCTCTAACCGCGCGCCGCTGTCAGTCCTGCCGCTCAGCATGATCCTCCGCTCGCTGGCAACAACCGTGGTCTCCTCTTCTCCCATCCTGCTGCCCCCCTCGCTGCGCATCATGGTGGCGCTCGCCCACGCCAAGAACCCCATCCTGAATCCTGACCAGAATCCCCTCCTGAGATTCTTCCTGAAGAAGTCATTCTACGCCCAATTCTGCGCCGGCGAGAATGCAGCCGAGGTGCGGGCTACCATCAGCCGGCTCAAGGACATCGGTTTTACGGGCGTCATTCTGGGATACGCCAAGGAGGTCGTCTTGGAAAGCAGCGACGCCAAAGACATGGCCAAGGCCAACTTGGGCGAGGAAACGGCCCGGGATATCGAAAAGGAGATTAACCCCTGGAGAGATGGAACTCTGGAGACGGTTCGTCTGGCTGAGCCGGGTGACTTTGTTGCTCTCAAGTATGTATCTCTTCACACCACGTAATTTCTCACTATTCTTGAACAATTGATTGCTAACAGAAGCCACCGTTTAGATTTACTGGCGCTGGTAGTCTAGCTCTCCACCAACTCAAGAACCGACTCCCGCCCTCTCAGCATCTGGGCGAATCCATTGACGCCATCTGCGAGCTCGCTCGTGACCGTGGCGTGCGCCTCCTTTTCGACGCCGAGCAGGACATGCTGCAGGATGGCATCGACGATTGGACCATGAAATTCGCCCGCAAGTACAACGATTCCCCAGAAACTGCCACCATCTACGGCACGTATCAGGCATACAAGAAGAACTGCCCCGCTGTGGTATCACGACATCTGGCCGATGCGCAAAGGGAAGGTTTCACTCTCGGCGTGAAGCTGGTGCGTGGTGCATACCTGGGCTCAGATCCCCGGGAGTGCTTCCATGACACCAAGGAGGACACGGATGCCTGCTACAACAGCATTGCGGCGAGCATCCTGGCCAGGCAATGGTCCGTCACCGTCCAGGGAGAAGGCGAATTCCCCAATGCGCACATCGTGTTGGCCACCCACAACGTCGAGTCCGTGCGACGCGCCAGAGCAATCTGCGATGCCGGCGGTGCCAAGTCCGACATTGCCTTTGCTCAGCTCCAGGGCATGGCAGACGAGGTGAGCTGCGAGCTTGTCGAGGCGAGCCAATCAGCCCAGAAGGAAAACGCCAACGCTCGACCGCTGCCCGTTTACAAGTATCTCGTCTGGGGTACCACTGGCGAATGCATGAAGTATCTTTTACGCCGCGCTCAGGAGAACAAGGACGCTGTCCAGCGCACCAGAAATGGAAGAGACGCTATGTGGGGAGAGTTGGTCAGGCGATGCAAGAGTGTCGTTGGCATGGCATGAATAGAGAAATAGAGCATGTGGGTGTATAAAGACGGGATGTTCTTTGGAAAGGAGTTTGGCAACATGGGCCTTTTGCTTTTTTTTTTTTTTGTGTCTTTTTTTTATACCAGCGATATTGCACAGTTTGGAGTTTGGTGGCTTTAGTAACACTAAACGAGAAATCGGTGGTAGAATGATTATTAGAGTGTCTAGTAAAGTATGATGAGTACAGTTTATACGAGATTATGGGGAGTTTGCAGAGGATCAATAAACTTACTGTTTTTGCATACTGTGGTCCAACTTTTATCCTTTTCTTTCTTACCCCCCTTCTTATCATCCAAATCTTTTCCGTTTATATCCTTTTATAACTCTTTTCTCTTTCTTTCACTCTCTTCATTCGGCCCTGCCCCCTGCTCCTCGCTACACCCAGCCCGCTGAGCTTAAGAAGCGCCAAGCACCGTCGTAAAAACAGAGCCACCAAGCACGAAGCGGCCTGTAACAACTAAAGCCGCACCGATGCTCTTTGATTACCATGCATATAGCAATTCGTGAGAGCCCCTCATAGACCCCGCAGTGCCATACCACTCAAGACCAACTTCTCAATCTCCTCACGCTTGACCACCTCGTCCTTGATAGTGTCTAGCCAAGCTAAACCATTAAGCTTATAGTTCTTGCGAATGGCCTTGACGTCTGAAATACTCGAGATAGTCTCATCGGTGGGAGGCACGATATCTCCTTCAACGTTGTCCTTTAAGTGCTGAGAAATAGCGTCTGCCAATGCTGGGGCGGGACTGCTGTCGCTCGGGAAGGTGATTTTGACAACGAAGAGATCGGTAGTGGAGGGTGAAACTCCAAAGCGTCGATATGCTTCGGAAATCTGCAGATAAATTAGCTCTCTGAGACTGAGACTTTGTGGGTAGCCACCCAAGCATGGCTGGCCCAAAACTCTCGCTCACGTTGTTGGAAGCACTCAATGATACAACTGTTTCCGAATGCACGTTGGGCGTCTTTAGTGCTCCATTGACTGAGTTGTTTACCGCCTTGAATACCGCCGAAAGTAGATGGACGCGCGAGACGATCTGCCGGTAGCCAAGTTAGCAATCTCGAGCTTCTTTCTGCCCCTCTGAACCTGGATATGCTTTTGTCGCCTGTTGTATTGAGCTCGGCAATGGATTGGTGCTGGACTCCAGAGGCACAACTTTACAGATTGCCGCTGGCACACATCACATCACATCACATCACACCACACCACAGCATCTGAACAGGCTCGCTAGGCGTCGAAACAACGTACCGTAGAAGCGTCGATAAAGGCATATTCGAAATCGGCATTTCGCGCGAGCAGCTGCTGGTGCAAGAAGCCGGAGTTGCGGACGTTGCGAAAGAGAGCGAGATATATTTTGTACGACGACGGCACGTGCTCGAGGACGACTGTTTCGAGGGACATGGCGGGCAGGGAACAGGCAGCTAAACGGCAGAGAGCGTGAAGAGAGGTTGCAAGATTCTGTCGCAGCAAAATGGCGATGGTGGGGTTGAATCTACAAGCATGGTGGGGTGTTTTCTCCGTACGACATTTCGTTGTTGGCACTGTAACCGATGCAATGGCCGGTTTTGTTCAGCCAAAATGGCAGAGACACGAGTCGAGCTGCGAAAAGAATGTGCAGTAAATTTTGGATCACTGCCTTTGTATGACATGCAAGACATGTATTTGAATAGACTAGGA
The DNA here is from genome assembly GCA_021066465.1 of Trichoderma asperelloides. Classification (NCBI taxonomy): domain Eukaryota; kingdom Fungi; phylum Ascomycota; class Sordariomycetes; order Hypocreales; family Hypocreaceae; genus Trichoderma; species Trichoderma asperelloides. The sequence goes on from JAJKFY010000033.1 coordinate 64,479, forward strand.
GAGACACACTGGCGAGATTATGCAGATATATGGGCATATCAGTAGATGCGGAATGTAGAATGTAGCAAGCAGGTGTGGTAAGTTGGACATTAGAGAGCATCTCGCACCTAAAATGATGCAGAAGTCTACCCGTTATCCATAGATATAGATATTCGTGAGCTCTACCGTATGTGCTTGAAGCAAGGTAGAAGGAAGAAGATGGCCGTATGGATACACTTTTGGCATCATCTGCCTCTTCTAAAAAGACTCTTCGCAACATATGCAAATACACAAGTTACTTGATAGCAATCGGCAATTCGATGTGTCCGTCTGACTTGCAGCATCAACACTCTCTGGAACCGCCCATTTGCCAAGTCTAAGCATGCGGCACACATATGGGGGGCCTGTTTTTGCCTATTCCGTGCACAGGCTCGGGTGCTGTATCTGGCCAGAGTGGAGCTGGCAATATCCATCCAGCCGTGCCTAGATCGGCCCCACGATCCGGGGCGATTGACTTCCAGTGTATCCGTATGGAGCACATCAGTAGACGGCTCTTAGCATGGAACTCTCCTTCGCGCAGGAACCTTGCCCTACACCATGCTACGCGAATGGCTCTGCGCAAAGTTATTTTCTCTTCTCTTGCTATCATACATCAATGATACATTATACGGCATCCAGATCCCGCCTTGCATCCTTGGCCGCCCTCAGCCACAAAACTCTCGGGTAGCATTCGAGAGCCAATCCAGCGCCGTGGTTGGATGGATGAAGCCTCGTAGGCAGCATGCAAGGCATCCTTCCAAGGCAGCCATATGCGAGCTGCGCGAGCCAGCCAATGCGAGGCCAAGATGTGTATATAAGCGGGCATAGCGATGTGCGGCGCGCAAAAATGCACATGTTTTGGAGGGCAGTTGTTGTTTTCTCTCTCTGTCGCGGACGTGAAACTCTTGGCGCGTCTTCACCTTCATTCATTCATTCATTCATTCATTGATCCATTTCATTGATTCATCCTCCCAACCGCTGCCCAACATGCGCTTCAGCGACATCACAGACATTGATCGCGAGGCAGTCTCCGACTTTGCTTGGAAATGGCGCTGCAAAATCTTCCCCGTCAAAGACGCTACATTCTCCAAGAGAGCCGCCAAAGATGGCAAGGATGGAGCAGCAACAGATGGAGCTGATGGCACCGACAAGGACCCAAACTTTGGTGCCAGCCCCATCGTCAAGACCCTTTACGACAAGAACACTTCAGACCACCACTCGCGCCATGAATGGGTCGACTATCCGCCCAAGCAAATGTCCAAATCCGCAGCTCGTGCGCAGGACCGCGTCGCCATCAAAGTGTACAAAGTCAGAGACCATCACAAGCCCTGCATCTCGGGACGCGTCCCGCTCAAGTATTTCAAGATTGAGGTTCAAAACCACACGCTCGTGGCCGCGCTGGCGCCAATTGTAAAGAAGGAAAACTGCCATCTTGATGTCAACGAGGCGGCCAGCTTTGAAGAGCCCTTTCGCTGCCTCTGGTTCTGCCAAGATGACATCAAGGAGCTATACAAGAAGACCGACAACTCTGATCAGCTAAAGTCTTACCTGAAGCTGTTTATCCAAGTCTTGGATGACCTGTTTCGCGAGATGACTATCAAGAGGCGAAATATCCAGACCAGCCATCTGGTCGACTTCAGAACAGCCTGGACATTGTTCCCCAGAGGCTCCACGGTATACAGCTTTGGAATCAATGCAGAGTTTCTTGCCAAGGTTGAAAGCACTGCCTATGCCAGCACGCCCTGTGGCAACTCATTGCAAGTAAGGGTCAAGATTCTCAAATTCAATGGCGAAAAGTTTGTCTGGCAAGAGCGGGGACTCGCAATCGGTGAATTCGAAGGCAACAAGCCGATCCTCGAGCTTGGACACTATCCGCTAGATTTCCATCAGGATGCACAAGAAATCAGGCGGCGCCTGACCGTTCGTGGCCGCAAAGTTCTTGATCTTCAAGGGCTCGAGTATCGCTTATACAACGGAATCGCTCTGTATGACGGAGACGCCGGTATTGAGAAGCACAATGTCGAGGGCCGCATTCTGCTCGATGCTGTTGGGTATAACAAATATCACCTAACTCAAGGCAAGAGAGAGAATGACAAGCGGGCGCATGTCACCAACGACCAATCAAGGGGTTGGGGTGCATTCGACGCCGACTCGAGCTCGACTTCTGATTCCGATACAGACTCGCTGGACAATGACTCAGAGAAACAAGCTGCTCTCCGACGACTGGGAGAAAAGGAGTTTTTAAAGAATAAACAGTATATGGAGTCTCGAGCAGACGACATTTGCTTTATTTCCGCAATGCTTGGTGGATATGCCTTGAAGAATAAGATGTGGAGTAGGTGATATATATATCCTCCGGCGGCTGGCAAAGTTAGCTAACTAATGGATTCAAATAGTGGAATTTTACATCGAGGATGTCGAGCCCATGATTTGGAACGATACAGCGTATTCACATCTTGTCTACGACGATCAGCAGAAGGACCTCGTCCTCTCCTTTGTTCAGAATCACAATCCTCATCATCGCGTCGCCTCGGCAGCATCAAAAGCATCTTCATCCGCTTTAACAGTTTCAAATTCCACACGTCCCGCACCCCTGGAAGATGTCATTGTCGGCAAAGGCCAAGGTCTTATTATCCTCCTCTCAGGCCCACCAGGCACCGGCAAGACCCTCACAGCAGAGGCAGTCGCCGACCGTACCCATCGGCCTCTTTTCTATCTTCAGGCCGAAGACCTCGGAATCAGCGCCTCAGATCTCGGCGCCAACATCAAGCGGGTGTTTGAAATGGCCACGGACTGGAACGCAGTCATCTTGCTAGATGAAGCCGACGTGTTCATGGCTGAGCGTAACCCCAACGACATACGCCGTAACGAATTGGTCAGCATCTTTCTCCGAGAGCTAGAATACTTCCGCGGCATCATCTTCCTCACTACAAATCTTTATCATACCATCGATGCCGCGTTCCGCAGCAGAGTCAGCTTGCATCTCCTCTTCCAGTCGCTCGGGAGAGAAGCGCGCGAGACTGTCTGGCGCAAGTTCCTGCAGCGACTGCCAGAACTTAAAGACGTTGGTCTAACGCACGATAGAGAGACGAATGAGGATGTCTCTTCGAAAGAGGTAGCATTGGATACGCCACTTCGAGATGTTGATATATACCAACTCTCCCTGTGGCAGCTCAATGGCCGAGAGATCAAGAATGCGGTGCGCATGGTACAGAGCTGGTGCGGCCACAAAGGATATGCAATGACGTTGGATAGACTGGAGAGCGGAATCAGAGTGACAAATCCGCATGCGTCTAAAGAGCAAGACATTGACAAGGACTTGTACGATTAGGTGGCACCCAATTTTGACTTACACGGGCCGTCCTAGCAGAAGAGAGCTCTTTCATTCTTAGGAGTAGCCGGACGGACTTTTACCTCGGAGAAACAATAAAATATACTAAATAGTTTTACCCACCCGTTTCGACTCCCCCTTTTACGATGCACATGTTTCTTACTCAGGTGCCATTAATCATCCAGTTGCACATCATCTCCTTCGTTTAATCTTCATCCCCCTCCAACCTTTCCCCTCCTAGAAGGTGCAACCATCCCATATCCAGTAGCAAACCCCGTCAAATTAAAAAAAAATAGCTTCATGGATCCATCCCCCAATGACGTTGTATTCAAAATGAAAATGAAAATTGATAGAATGTTGATCAAAGTCGGCGACAATCCGCAACACAAGAGCGCGCCGCATCTCCGATATCGGGCCTGCCGAATTGGGCAGCGGCCTACGTAAAGTACTCCGTACCTTTGGAGTATAAGGTATAAGAGCATCTCCAAATTTCACAAAAGCCCTTTATGAAAAGAGACCATCTTATTATCATTGGTCAGCACTATCTGCCTTAGACAGAAACCTAAAAGGGCCATCGCATGCCTCTCAGCCTCAATTTCCTCATCCGCCCATCCTTCATCACCTCTCGTTGCATACACGTCAGAAAAAACCACCACATCGCTGCCATGTCCAAGACCGAGGGCGCCACTTACACGCACGGCCACCATGCCTCTGTCCTGCGCTCGCACACCTGGCGCACGGCAGCCAACTCGGCCGCCTATCTTCTCCCCCATCTCAAGCCCGGCATGAAGGTGCTCGACGTCGGCTGCGGCCCGGGAACCATCACCGTAGACCTGGCTGCCAGGTACGTGCCGCAGGGCCACATCACGGGCCTGGAGAATGCCGCCGGGGTGTTGGTGCAGGCCCGCGAATTAGCAAAGGAAAAGGGCGTGACAAACGTCGAATTCGTAGAGGGAGACGCCAATGCGCTGCAGTTCGCAGACGAGACCTTTGACGTGGTTCTTTGCCACCAGGTGCTCCAGCACGTCAAGGATCCCGTAAACATCCTGCGGGAGATGCGAAGGGTGGCCAAGACGGGCGGCATCGTCGCCGCGAGAGAGTCCGACTTTGGCGGCTTCATCTGGTACCCGGCCGTGGAGGGCATGGAGGACTGGCTGGCATTCTACTCGGCCAACGCGCGGTCAAACGGCGGCGAGCCCAACGCAGGCCGCATGATCCACACCTGGGCCAAGAAGGCGGGCTTCTCGCCGAGCGCCGTGACCAGCGGCTCAAGCACTTGGTGCTACAGCACAAAGGAGGAGGTTGCGTGGTGGAGCGGCTTGTGGGCAGAGAGAACCGTGGCGTCGTCATTTGCAAAGACGGCGATTGAGAATGGCACGGGGACTCAGGAGAGGCTGGAGAAGGCTTCGGCGGCTTGGAGGAGCTGGGGTAATGAGGAGGAGGCATGGTTTTCCGTTCTTCATGGCGAGATTATTTGCCGCAAGTAAGGGGGGTTATAATGAGTCTTGAAGAGATGTGCTACTATGCTATTGGAGCAGTAATGAGAGATGAATACATGTCGATGTATGAAGGCACATGAGTTATAAGCAACTGGATGGCAATTCACCATATGGTATTAATAAGATATCACAACATGACAGCTCATAGGAGATGGAATAGGTGAGCAAACCAACTTTTCTGTATCTCTTTTCTCGTCTATATAAATGTTTTCATCATATGTCTGCTCGCTTGATGCGATATCAGACTGAACGTTAAATTCCAAATGAGCCGCATCTCCCTTGCCCTGTTTTAATCCGCCTGCGCCCTATTCCTGAAGAAAGGAAATATTGAACCGCCACGTTCATAATCATAATACACAAAATCGCATTTCGTCCATCCAAGACGTCTATTGTACATTGTACAGGGATCCCTTCTTAAGCCGTTTACCGTACGTTTTAGGCCTCTTCCCAAGCTTCTTTCTGTCAAACACGCCTTCGAGCGTGGGCTTTGGTAGCCCAGATGTAAACAGCTCGGTTTGCTGCGTCGCCGTCCTCTTTTCAGGCATCTCCACACCTGTAGTCTCCTTTGAACTATCCGCCTGTCCAAACTTTGGTTTTCGTTGTATATTGATGGAAATAAAACCTGGCCTTGACCCTGCAGAATCAGAGTTGCGTCGCGTAAATTTGATAGGAACTAGCTCCTTCGGTGCTTTGGTGCCTGCTGCGAATGATACTCTCCGCTCTCTCACGCCTGCCGGCCGTTCTTCCCGAGTCTCTGGTCGAGGGTCTTCGGGGGGATCTTCCATGATAATGTCAGAATCCGTGCGCCTTCGTTTAGCTATGCGCTCTTCGTGCTCTTGAGCTTCCGGTTGGGAAGGCTCTTCAAGCCTCTCAGCCGCGTCCGCGGTGGTAGCTGCCTTTGGGGGTCTACCACGTTTCTTCGCTGAAGCCTTGATAGGCGTGGGTATCATATGCGAAGGCTTATCCGCAGCTGAAGACTTTGGCCTGCCCCGTTTCCTTGCAGGTGTCACTTCTATATCCTCTTGTACCACCTCAGCGCCAGAGTTCTCATCCACAGCTATGTCCTCTAATACATCTATCACATGCTCAGACCTCAATCCCTGTGGCTCAGCTTCCTCGTCATTTGTGGCAGTCTCTAGGCCCGTAGTTGTATTAACCGAAATATCGTTCTTGGGCGGTCTACCTCTGCCTCGTTTCTGGACCGGTGCTGTGGGTGGAGAAGAAGTATGCAGTCCTTCCGACGCACCATCTTGCTGAGGAGGTGGACTTCGTTGCTCCATGGCTTCTGCAGCAGGCGGTATGACATCTGCAGTGGCTGTAATTTCAGATTCTGCTTGCATTTCTGGCGCCGCACGCGTTTCGGCAGCAGTCGCTAATACTGCGGCATTTCTCGGCGGTCGTCCTCTTTTGCCCGAAGCCGGCGTTACGATTGGCGTTTCGACAATGAGTGGCTGAGGTTCGTTGGTTGACTCCTGGGCCGCGTCACTTCTTCGCGGACGTCCTCTTTTACTCGGGGCTGGTGTTGAAGTTGCTATTTCGGCAACGGATAGTGCATGTTCGTCGGTAAGATTTTGTGTTGTGCTCATCACCTCGCTCTTTCGCGGCCGCCCTCGTCTGCTCGGGGCTGGCGTTGAGCTTGCTGCTTCGGTGGCGGCCAATGTATGCTCATCGGTGGGATGGTGTGCTGCGTTAACCACTTCGCTCTTCCGTGGCCGTCCTCTTTTGCTCAAGGATGGTGTTGAAACTGATGCTTCAACTGTAGGTAGCTGAGATTCATTAGTTGGCGCCTGTAATACGTCTACTAGGGTATTCCGCCGAGGTCGTCCTCTTTTGGCTGCAGCTGATGTTGCAGCTGGTGTCTCTTCTACAGGTATATCAGATTCTTTGGCGTGTTTCTGTGATTCGTTTTCCACTTCACTCTTCCGAGGCCGTCCCCTTTTGCCTGCAGCTGGTATTACAGCTGGTGTCTCTTCTGCGGGTATATCGTATTCCTTGGTGTGCACTTGTGACTCGTCTTCCACACCACTCTTCCGAGGCCGTCCTCTTTTGCCTGCAGCCGGTGTCTCTTCTGCGGGTATATCGGATTCTTTGGCGTGTATTTGTGACTCGTCTTCCACACCACTCTTCCGAGGCCGTCCTCTTTTGCCTGGAGCAGATGTCGCAATCGGTGCTTCTTCTATGGGTATATCGGATTCTTTTGTGTGCACTTGTGACTGATCTTCCACATCACTCTTCCGAGGCCGGCCACGTTTACCTGTAGTAGGCGTCCACTCACTGGTTACCTCAGAAGCTACCAACTTTGGCGGTCGACCTGGTCCTCGCTTCGTTGATGATGCTCGCGTCAGCTCTGGGATCTCGCTCTTGCGCGGCCGTCCGCGCCTTCTAGCAGCTGGAGTCTCTTCAGCTGTGTTGATCTCGGCCTCATCAGCCACTGCCGGTTCTGCCGGTTCTGCCACCTCATCATCTCCTTCAATGACAACCTTTTCGCGCACAGCCATCTCAGTAATCCCAGATTCCTTCGGTGCCAGATCTGGCGGCTCTACTTCTGTATCGCTTTTCCGTGGGCGCCCAACTTTTCTCGGAGCAGGTCGAGATGGGGACGGCTGTCTGCCTTCATCCATGATTGGTCGCTCATTTGGTTCCGCCATTGGCTGGGGCTGTTGCTGTGCCTTGGTATCCAGTGAAGCTTCTTCAATAATAACATTTTCGGGTTCGCAGTCGTCATGCTGTCCACTGACGCTGGTCAAGAAATCTTCCTCCAGATCTCTGTGATCGCGCTCTTCTGCGACGATGGAAGGAGATTCCGAATCGGGTGGCGTCAACTGTGCCGCCTGCGAGTGAAGTGCCTGTATATTCACATCCATCTGGCTTTGCGCCGCCGCTATTTCTGAGTTGCGTAGTACTTCATTCACAATCTGGCTTGCCGTCATGGTGCCTCTCATCTCATCCATATCTGCAGACACATTCAGTAAAGAATAGAGGGGGTCAGCTAGATCAGATTCCCTCATAAACACAGCTGGCTCCTCGATTCCAGCCACATTATCTAGGACGCGGCCTCTAGTGGCTGGCTCCAGGTCATACTCAGATGTCGCATCTTGTCCCGAAAACTGTGCGCCGCGGTCGTGATCCTCCATGAGTCCCCGAAATGATTCCGCCGGCTCTTCGTGGGCGAAGGCTGAGTACTGAGACTGAGGCGATGACCGGCTCTCAGTATAATTTGCCACCTCGGCTTGCCCATTCACTCCGATGCTATCCTCATATTCATAGTTGAATTTTGACTGCAGCGCTTGAGTAGCCAAAGTCGCAATGACCGCAGCATCTTCAGAATCCAACCCATCATTCATCTGCCAGAAATCCGTGAGAGGTGACTGCTCATCCATGGGGTTGAAATCCATCGTATAAGTGTACCGGGGGATGCTACCGCCCCTCGACATTAGAAAGAAGTCGAAGCCGAGGCCGTCATAAAGACTGAGACTTCAGCCAGCGGATGAGGAAGAGTTTGCGACTGGTGACAAAGGCATAGATATGCATGCGCCTCGCTGAAACATGGAATTTTTGCTGGTGCCTCGTGCCTTGCAAATTAATGTGAACGCGTGTTTAGATGTTACGGGGCCAAAGGGACGCGCCCCTTAGAATGCTATCATCACGTGATCCTTCAGTGACGTACGTCGCCGCTATCAGGCTACCTACCTATCTATCTATTGATCACAGTGCTACTCGAGCAATCGCACATTTTGGAAAATCGTGGTAGAGAGCTGTTTCTCTTGTGCATTTATTTATTATGGTTATAATCCTGATGATTCTTATTCATTTATGCTCTTAATCGGTTTAAAATTGATATTTGTTTGGAAAAGGCCCCCCAGTTGCAGCGGAGCTACTAGATGCAGCGACAACACTGAGGCCATCAAACAATACACAAAAATGGACTGGACTGACATATCAACTTATCATAGCTCCCAATACCAAGGGGGAAAAAAAAAAAGGGGGGGGGGGGGGGGGGGGATAAATAATGCCACACAATGGCTAAGTAAAAATCTCTGCAGCGTAGCGTGTCTTCTCAAACCGCTTGAACCACTCCTGCGGCGTGAAACTTTTCGAGGCAGCATCTTGCTCAGCCATATACACAAGTTTCATCACAGCTTCTTTCACTCCAGAAGCCATTCTCACTCCTCCGCAGACGTAAATCTTTGCCCCGGCATTCCACAGTCGAAGGAATGCCTGCTTTTCCGCCAACAAAGCATCCTGGATGTATCCTTTCCTAGTGTTTGGCTTGGAGCCAGCGTCTTCTCTACTGTAGGCACGGAAAACTTGAACTGCCCCAGAGTCTTCAAAACAGTCGAGCTCATGGTGATACAAATCGTCATGCGATGATCGGCATCCAAAAAAGAGAGCAGCGGGCGCGAGCTCGGTTCCATTCCGCTGCTGGGAAGCTCGTTCTTGGACAAATCCCATAAATGGCGCAAGACCTGCCCCAGCGGCAACCATGATAACTGGTACTTTGGACGCATCGGTGGGCATCTGGAAAATGCTCTTGACTGGTCGAGTAGCCACGTGGATCAAGTCTCCTGGAGTTGAGTTGGCAAGATAGTTGGAAGCCACACCAAGAAAGCTTTTGGATCTGGGCGGAGTCGGCGGCTCGTCCAATACCGAAAACGTCAAGCTGGCATGATTCGGCTCCCAAGATGGTGAGGACGAAATAGAGTATGTACGTAGGCGCAGTGATGGCAAAAGGGCTATAAAAGTTCCAAATGCGAGGGGGATGTCTGGGAATTCCTCTAGCAAGTCCAGCAGGGAAACTCTATTCTCATGAATGCCCTCCGCGTAGGACGCTGTAGCTAAACTGCTCAAGAGGTGCCTTGTCTTCTGTTCAGTAGCGGCAGCTGCAAGGACTCGAATATCCTATCTATTGTCAATTCAAATTCCAAACGAGGTACTGCATAAACCATTAAAATGGAAAAGAAAGATACGTAACATACTCTTGGTGTTGCTGGTTGGGACAGCTCAAAGTATGAACTCAGCAGTTCATGCGCCGTCATCGAAGTTTCAACCGGTATATGAACAGATTCGTCGCCGGAAGCTCGCACGACAGTATCCCAAGCCAAATGGAAACGTGATAGAACTCTCTTAACGTCTCGCGGTGGATTTACTGGGAGAACAAGAAGGTGGTCACCAGGATGATATGACACCCCTGGAGGCAGCTGAATGCCCAAGTGCATCTTCTTCCCAATGGCGGATTCTGTCGTTAGGCTCCGTGTCTCTGTCACTGTCGCCTGTACCAACTGGGAATACTGTCTCAATTGCCGCGGCTGAGAGACTTCGACCTTGAGCAGCGAATTGATCAATCGACTTTCCCCACCATCGCCTCCTCCTTCAGTCTGCGAAATTGCCGGCCACACGACATCAGTGGTCCATTTTTCCAGCTCTACGAAGAGATCCATCACTGCTGCATCTGCGAGACCCCTATCAGCGAACCTGTCAGCTCCAGCCTTTTCGAGGAGATCGTCAATTAGGATGGGAATTCGCTGGAATGTTGCCACCCAGTCGCGGTGTCCACAGCCAAAAACTGTGTACGAAACCCCTTTCAAGGAGTCTGGCTCTACTTTGTTTAGCCATTCGAAGAATTCTACAGCATTGTCTGAGGGCGAGCCATCATATGAAGCGGCAAGGATTATCACGGGTTCGGACTTCGGGAGGTTGTTGCAGGCTGCGTTCATCGGTGCAATCCTCCTTGCGTAGAATCCATGAAGAGCAGCGTCCGATGCCAATCTGTATGCCAAGGCTTCACAAGTACCGCTGTTTGATCCAAAGAGAATCGTCAGGGGTTTTTTATCTTTCTTGTCAGCCTGTGCCGAAGTTATTGACACCGCCGAGTCCGTCCTGACACCCTTGGTTTTTGTACCTGATGACTGCAGCTCAGACTGAAGATCTGTTGCGTTTCCCCCACGCCTGAGTTTCGCCTTGAGTTTAAAATTTTCGGGCTTGATAGTCAAAGTCTCTCGGATTTGGAGCTCGTACGTCGGGTCCGCCATCTCAAATACGAAGTTTTGGAGCAGCATCGCAATAATTAGAAGCGCTTCCTGAGTTGCAAATGCTCTTCCAATGCATCCTCTCATCCCGTTGCCAAATGGTTTCCAAGCATTGGGCGGTAGCTTATTGAAATTTTCGTCTAGCATTCGTTCTGGCTTAAACTCAGAGGCATCGTCGCCATAAACGGCCTTCTCTTGATGAAGCAGGGAAAGTATGACGGTAACGGAGACATTGGCGGGGATCAAATACTTGCCGCCAATCACCTCATCTTTATCTGAGCCCAAAATGAAACCAGGTGCTGTAGGCTGAAGGCGCAAACTCTCTTTAAGAGCTGCGTTGAGATATGCCAGCTTGGAAAGGTGCTGTACTGTAATTGGATCGCCTCCGCTTACTTCGTCAACTTCCTGGCGTGCCTTTTCCATTGCCTGAGGATTTTTCATGAAGTAGTAGAAAGTGAACGATAGGAGCCCAGCTGTAGTTTCATGGCCAGCGATGAGAAATGTGATCATATTGTCTATAATGGAGTCGTCGGATAAACCCTCGCCGGTGTCGCGGTCGCGGCCTTCCAGAAGCGCGCCCAGCAGATCGTGGTATTCTGACCCCTTCTGTTGTTTTCGTTCCTGAATAATCTTTCGGCACAGTTCTCTCATGTAGGCTGTGTCTTTCTCATATCGGTGCCACGATCTCTTCCGGACAGAGTTGACGAACTGCGGTAAGGATGCTTGGGTGCTGGACTCTTTCAATATCCTCACCATGCTATGGACGAACGGATGCATCATCACTTCGTTGTGGAAACTGTTAAACCTGTACCCCATTGCGCATAGGCCGATCGTGTCGAGGGCAAGACGAGTGAAGTCTGAGGTAACATCAATAACATAATCTTCGCCGTAGCGAGCCCTAAGGTTCTCAGCCGTCAGTACAATTTAATGCATCAAATATCAACTCCACAAAGGCTTACCATTTAAGACACAGCTGCTGCGCAAGATCTTTCATCTCTGGAAACATGTCACGAATCTTGATCGTCCCGAAAACGGGCATCAAAATCCGATGGGCAATTGCCCAATTGCGCTCATCGTTCTTCGCAGTGAACAACCCATCGTGAACGACGTAGCGCAGCTTATCCAATTCGGCTGCTACAATTTTGTGAAATCTCGATTCATCGCAAAGTTCGGTTACAAGCTCCGCGCTTTGTACAAATATGAACAGTTCACCTCCAATCGAGAATTGGCATATCGGTCCCAGCGGCTCAATTATCTCAAGCAGAGACGCCAGTGGATATTCAAAGTCGATCTTGTGCAGGATTCCGATTACCGGGAGACCTTATTGTCAAATTTATGTCAGTTAAAAATTCATTTTCCATAAAGTACACTATATAAAGGTTATTTGGATGTATCTACCTTTGGGTTTTGGAATCTCAACGATATTAAATCCATTCACAGCCTTTGTTTCGCGTTTGCTCTCGCGTCTCTGCGGGGATTCAACTGCTTTGTTAATACCGGGGTCCAGTACGTTATCTCCATTTTGACCTTTGAGTTTCGTCTTGAGTCTTTGAGCATATCCCATTTTTTGCATGAAAGAATATTATCGTAGAAAAAAAGCTGTGTGGTGTTTCCGCCCAATCCGTAGCATCTTTGTTCACAGAATAAATTGCAAGTTGAGAATCTGCCAGACCTGGTTGTTTCAATCGAAGTAGTTTTCATGCGCTATGCAAGACAGCATGTCTTCATCAGCACTTATTTAAGCCACATACTCGAGGTATTCCTTTGAAGCGCCGATTTGAGCTTAGAACTAGAGCTTACACGTACGGCATGCCACACGCGCGGCTCGGCTTCCGTTAGTGGAATCCGCGGATGCCGTTTAAACAGACTGATCTGTCACTTTTCAAGGCAGGAATTTGTCAATTTCTAATCCAGCATCTCGCCAGTTTAATATGTGTTATTTATTGCAATGTTTGTATCTATTGCAGCCAAAGGACATGCTCCTTAACTTGCAAGGTTTTCTCGCATCTGATGTAATCCTAAGTGAGCAAATCTCCTGAACCTTATACCAGCGCTCTAACTCATTACGACCTGATCCAACTAAGCTCATCTTTTAGCTACATATGCAACTGATGGTCCAGAAATTGTTGTCCATTGAAATCGACAGGAACGTGTAGAGTACCCGAGTAACTTTAGTTTACGACCTTCAAGCTCACGAAGCCCCCTCAAAAAGCAAGAAACATTCAACTTCCAAGGCTTTTCCTCTTAAAGGAAAGCTTTATGCGGCAACGGGTTTTATTATACTGCCAGTTCCTCCTTTTTTTTCTCGTAATTTTCTCTGTTACGAGGCCTCAATATACACAGGTGTAATCCGCCTTGCCGCCACATTGCCCCATGTAGCTAAGCCACAGAGCGTACAGAAGTGTATCCAATGCCACACTTCCAACTACAATGGTTAAGGCCAAGAACAAAAATATGCAGGCGGCTCTCGTTCAAAATCCCATATGTAAAGTTGAATATCAGAATATGGCAATTACATCAAAATCACTGGGGGACATGGCCCGTATTCTCAGAGATAATTTCCGTCTGAGATATCTAAAGCGGACAATAGACGGCGAAAACGAATCCCCCGCCTAACCGCCGTGATGAGCTCAAAGTTTGGACACCAGTTATATAAAGTCTATAGAACGATTGCTATCTCGTGTTTTTAAATCACCATTAAAACACTTATATTAATACATTACCATTTGGAATACTTGCAAACACTCAACATGATGCCAGCTATTCTACCGCTGCTGATCTCCTTGGCAGCGCTGGGGTCCACTTCACTTGCAGAAACAGACCAGAAACTGCTTGGACCATCTTTCACGCCGCCAACCAACGTCATTTCGAGCAAGCTGGTTCAGGAGGCAGTGTTGAACGTTACAAACGCGCTCAACAACGCGATCCGTACCGGGAAAAGTACCTTTGGCACCTTCAATAGCAGCACAACTTCCTTTTCCTTGACCGCCATTTCACAGCTGGACTCTACACCAATAATCGACTTCCATCATACTTCCGGCTCGTTAAACATTTCTGCTGGGAGTGCATCAAAAATCACAAGCGATACGGTCTATCGAATTGGCAGCGTGTCAAAGCTCTTCACAGTTTACGCCCTCCTCCTAAACAATGGAACCAGTCACTGGAACCGTCCTGTTACGGATTTTATTCCAGAGCTGAAATACGCTGCTCAACATCATGCACATGATTCTTCGGCTATCGACTGGGTTCAATGGGACCAAGTCACGATTGGTGCTCTCGCATCACAGCTTTCAGGAATGGGAAGAGATTGTAGGTTTTCCTTTTTGTTCTAGCTTTTTTTTTTTTTTTTTTTTTCTTTTTTCTTTTGTTCTATTTTCGACTCCGTCATCAAAACAAATATTAATACGCATGAATGGAACCACAGACGCCTCAGGCGATTTAGCTGTTCAAAACTTCCCTTGGACAGAGCTTGGGCTCCCCAACCTCCCCCCTCGAGATATACCGTCGTGTGGCATCAATGATAATCAACTGCCATGTCCTAGAAATAGTACGTACTCCCTGGAGCGTGACTTCTTCTTTGTCTTCCTCCCCCTCGATCATTGATACTAACTCCGCGTCTCTAGAATATTTTTCTGGCCTTATTCAAAGGCATCCCGTTTTCCCGCCTTATGGTACGGCTCTGTACTCCAACGCAGCTTATAGGATCCTCGCGTACGTAATAGAAGCTATTACCGGAAAGTCGTATGATGAAGTGCTTAAGGAAGACGTGTTTGAACCATTGGGTTTGAAACATTCAAGCTCGCTACCACCAGTTAGCAGTGGTGCAGGTGTAATCCCCGATGGAGATGCAGGATGGAGCCGCCCGTACGGCGATGAGGTTGCGTAAGTCAAGGAGAAGCCCCAGTTGATGTAAACATTTCAGGATCAATTTCTGACTATTCTGTGAGCATTATAGTACAGGCGGTTTGCTTTCTTCCACAAAAGATTTAGTCGAATTCGGACGAGCCATCTTTGGCAACAAGCAGTTATCTTCCATGGAGACTTTGCGCTGGATGAAGCCCGGCTCACTCACATCTTCGACAACTTTCTTCGTAGGCGCGCCTTGGGAGATTGTGCGAACCCGTAGTGGCATCAATACCGGCAGCCTCGTCGATCTCTATACCAAGTCTGGCAGTGTTGGAGCTTATAACTCTCTGCTTATTCTCATACCCGATTACCAGGTCACCTTAGCTATATTAGCCGCTGGCCCCGATGCCCCTACAGCATTGAATATTGTCACCGAGACCGCTATTCAAACACTTGTTCCAGCACTAGATAAGACTGCCAAAGCTGAATCATGCAGCAAGTTATGTGGAGAGTACGCCCCAGCTGGTGCTTCGCGGGATTCTTCCCTTGTCATTTCCACCGACGATGGGCCTGGCCTTCTGCTGAAAGAGTGGACTCACCAGGGTCATGACCTGATCGCCGCTGGACAAGCTTACTCAAACGCTACACGCGGTGGCGAAATCAAATCCTTGAGACTGTTTCCTACGGGATTGCGAAGCGGAAATCAGGCTGCGTACAGGGCGATAGTTGGTGCCACTCCATACCAATATGACCCATCGGTTGATTTTGTCTTTGATCAACAAGCCAATATTTGGGGAACGCCGGATCAGCTAATGTACGGTGGGGTTGCCATAGACGATTTTGTGTTTCATTTGGATAGCATGGGGGTTTCAGCTGCAGTCGAGCCGCGTGTGTTGAGAGAAGTTTATCAGAGGCTGTAGCAATCTCTCCGGAGCCTGATGTATAGCTACTGAGACTTGATTGTTTGCCTAGAAACGAAGAATGTGCAGTACATCCTGGTGTTGCCCCCGATACCCCTGCTCCTCCCAGTTGATGCCGACAGCATACATGTGCATGCTTGCAAGAAACAGGGGCAGATGATAGTTCAAATATTGTTTCTTAGAGGCAAATGTAGATTTGTTTCATTATAGTCAGTCTCGTTTATATCAGTAGTACGTTTAGAGGAAATTCCAGTGCTATTCTGCACATGGAAATGAGTGCGAGGGACTGTGATGCTGACCTCATGCCTGGCTGCGTCCTCTATATCTGACAGAAGATGGAACCATATGTACATATCTTGCAGCGGCTTGATTTTATTCTCCGTTATGGGCAAGCAGGCGAATGATGCTAGACTTGCGCCATTGGACAGCTGTGAATACTTTTTGAAATCTGACGACGAAGAAAAGCTGGGCAATTTAGATGCACAGTGTTTCATAGAACTGCTGTAATATAAGCTACGGATACTATCCCTTGGTTCACAGTTTACTCTGATTGACTCAGTCCAATGCATAACAGTGTTTCTAAAGCACAGACCTAGTGCCACCATCAAGAAGTTGTGGCTTAAAGCTGACTTAGTGCTCGGACGTGTTATATCCCCCGTAACAGCAACATGATATCACGAGCGGGGTGCTCAAGGTGGGAGTAGCAAACATCAGCCACCTGATAACAGGCCACCTAGGCGGCCAATACAGCGAGCATATACACCTCTTAACCTCTTAGGCGAGAGAGGAGACCAGCCACCGCACCGAACACATGAATGGAGAGTACATGCACGAAATTACTGCCATGCGTTGTAAACAGCTGATTGGAAGTGTAAAAACTTTACGTTTGAACTGACGCCCGAGTGCGTCCCTGGGCTGACCCCAGTCTCGGCTACAGGGCCTCTCCACGAAGCACTTTCTGCGTTTCTCTGCCTTTTTCTTTTCCTCTTCCTTTTGGATTTTTCTTGTCATTGTTGCTTTTGCTTTGCTTTTTCTGATCAAAAAGTTCCATGCAGGTGCATGTTTATGCCAGCTCTCTCTCCCCAGCCTCTTCTCGCTTCCTTCTGCTTCTAGTTTTATGCAGCCATGGAGGGGAAGCAAACAAATTTGTATCCAATAACAAGGCTTTGTTCACACCGGGTTTTGCCCATCTATCCCACTTTGCTTACCTACAAGTACTGTCTGCCACGGAGCCAGAAGTCGTCGAGCTTGACACAAGTCATGCAAGGGAACATTGAAGTCAGCGACGGCTCAATGGGAATACCCGCCCCCTGTTCCTTGGCAAATCCTCCGAGAGCGAATTCGTACAGCACGCAGCATATGGCAGCCCGGATACACGCGACGCTGTATTTGTACGGTCAGCAGAGTGTAGGTACGACAGCTCATAATCAATCTGTGTTGATTAGATCGGGTAGCAAAATGTAGATCGGATATTCACCGATTCGAAGCTTCAACTTTTTTTTTTTTTTTTTTTTTTTTTGCCTTCTCCCCGTGTATATTAGATCCCCTGTAGCCAGAGCGCTCCCATCGGGTTATATTTAATTTCATGCATAATGAACTGTATTGTGCAAGGTCCTCGACGTGTTCAACACCTGTCTTGGTGCCATAGGCTCGGATACAATAAGAAAAAGAGAGAAACGAGTAGCCGAATTCATGGATTTGCGAGCAAACACATGTACGTTTTCACGCAGCCTGTTCTGCCACCAATCCCAATGTTTCCCGGTTTCAATTTTGCCTCCCCCTTACATCCCACCATGGGACCATGTCGGTGTGGCTTTTTTTTCCCTCTCTTTCTCTCATCAACGCTCAGCTCCCACCGAACACTTTAACTGCTGCTGCTGCTAGTCTTCTGTACTCCATGCCGCCATTTTGTGAAACTTATTCTATGCAGGGAGGTTGCCCCCCAACCGGGTCGGGTTCCGAACAGCCCTCAAGCCCACTCCCATTATGTCCTCAGTGATTATGCAAATTCAACTACTGCAACTGCCAGAAAAAATGAGGCAACCCTCCTCCCTGCAGTGTTCGTGCCAGCTCGGGTCCTAGTTTTTTGCGATCTACATGCATCTAGCTTACTCATATGGTGGCACGGTGCATGGAATCGTACATGTATGCTGGCTGCCCCATGAGCAACCAGGCTTACGGCGACTGAGTTAAAAGCCATCCGTTTCCAATATCGTCAGTCTGCATGCACCGTTTACTTTAATATCCTATTGGAACGCTCGCTCTCTCGCCAGATGGGTGAAACTCGTATTCCAAAATCATTTTGTAGGCGCTGAGCTGGCCCCTAATGAGGCGGCCACCGAACTACTCCAAACAGCTACGAAAGGCAGTGATAAGGCAAACAACATGCATACATAGAAATGCCACTTTCCAAAGAAAGCTGACTTAGCCTTCTATCAGGCTCATATATAGTCATCCAGCGGCCCATAAATTTCTATGAGAGTGCCCTCCTCACTTTCCCTTCACTACTGGCCACGCAGTGCCACCTCTTCGCTCCCTTTGTGCGGTAGCGTGCAATATTATTCCATGATCCTCGACTTGGGACGAAACGTCAATTCACTTGCCTTTCCAAGGCTTGGACAGCTTGACAATTCCCCGTTCTTCGAGAGTGAATGACCCGTGAATAATCCAAAGACTGCTCCTCTATTTAGTTACAACAGGCCCCCAATTTCCTTCCCCGTAGCTTCTTCCTCTTCACAAAACTTGACTACTGGTTACAGCTGCACACTTTGACCTTTTTCTTTCTCCCCTCACTACTACATATTTCTCAGCCCTACTCGCTAACCACTTTCACACTTTCTTCCTCATTCACACACATTTTGCCGGTACGTATCAACACTGGAAATCCCTTTGGAAATCTGCCAGGTTTATACCAGACTGGCTACACTCTCGTACGACGCTGGGGCTTTTTTTTCTACTACTCTCCGGAAAGTGAACTAGGCTGACTGATTATCTGTGGCATCAGGCATAAACTCTCTCCCACTCCCTGCTGTTTTGAAGAAATCATCATCCAACGATTTCTTCTTCTTCCTCTTCCTCCTCCTCTTCCTCCTCCTCTTCTTACCCTCGTGAGGATGGATGCCCCAGGCTACAACGAGCCCAAAATGGGCAGCTTCGTCTTCAACGAAGCCCCTAAGCGGTACCCTCTCTCCCACTCTCCTGATAGCATCAGGAGTGCCACCACTCCCGGCACTCCAGATGACGTTCGAACCGTTTTTGGGGATCCAATCCCCATTCCTGGTGCCCAAGCCTCTTCTGTTCCTGCCACCAGCGCCACTGCAGTTTTCAGCGCTTTTACCCATCAACCCGCCAGCTCCCTCACGCCAGCGAACGAGTTTGGCAGCACTGCCGCAGGCAGCTCCAGGCAGGCCCCCGGCCGCGAGGTTCCTCGCTTCATCAGCAGCAGCTTTGGTCTCAGCAATCCCTCCTCTCGGATTTGGGGTCCGCCAGCGACGCATCTCGGCCAGAGCACCGCTGTTGACAAGCAGACTGCTGCTGCTGCTACAGCTCACGCACGATGGGGCTCTTTAGATGCCCACATAACCCCCAGAGATGTGTTTGCTCGCCAGGAGAACCTGAGCGCTCGCCCATCGCCATTCATGGCTAATCAAACTCGTCTCCCTATGGCAGACAGCATGCTTTCTCGCCCCTACAACCCCCAAGTTTCTAACCGGCAATCGTTTGGTTACCAAGCATTCGCGCAGCAGAGTGAGCCCCTCCGCTACAAGCATGAGGCTGAATCTATTCCCATGGAACGCCAAATATCCGCTACTTCCAACATAAGCAACTCCTCCTTCGATCTTTCAGAACTTCAAAACGCTCTTCTCAGCTCTACCTGTTCTGAGTCTGCTGCTAGTCAGCCTCTTGGAATCGACATCCTTCGCATATCTTCTCCTAGAGCCTCTCCTCTCCAACAATTTACCTCTACTTCTCTTCCAGCTCAAGTGCCAGTTAGTGTCGCGACCGGAGGCTTCTTGCCTATGCAAGCTGTAATGCAGCAGACTCCTCCTCGAACCTTCACCACTGAGCTCTCCACCAGCGCTCCCAACACGTCGAAATTTTCGACTCGTTACCACGGCATGCACACTGAGACTAACGCCAGCGCTGAGCATCTCGCTCCAGAGGAAAACTGCGCTCTTTGGCTCACCAATCTCCCTCCTGGAGTGACTATTCATCAGCTTCTCAAGGGGATTCGTAACGTCGGCCGTGTTTGGTGCAGCTATATCAACTATCCCGACTACGTCACTCACCAAACAGCTGCCGCCAAAGTAGTCTTCTTCACCCCAGAAGCTGCCCAACAGCTGCTCAGTGTCTCTTGGACCCGAGGCCTCTTTGTTCAGGGTTACCGCGTCAAGGTTTCCCACAACAGAATCAAGTACGGCAGCCACGCCATTGCTGGTAAAATGTCCCGCGTCCTCATCATCACCGGCCATGCCGAGTTTGTCAACGAGGCCACCCTTACCAAGTTCTTCAAGGACCGCTTCATCTTCCAGCTCGACGAAGTCACTGAGCTCATCAAGGCAGGAGGACGAGCCGTCATGGAGTTCAAATTTGGCAGTTATCGCTGCCAGTCTCAGATGGGTAAGATGTCTCTGGAGAAAGATCGTCCTCTTGGTCTTGAGAAGGTTGAGTTTGGAGACGACCCTTGCGAAGTTGGCGACACCATGTCGTCGTACGGAATCGCTGCTGAGAGAATTCAAGGCAGAGGTCTTTAATCAATGGTAGAAAGTTGTTTTCTTTTTTTTTTTTTCTAATAATTGTATGGTCTTTGGAACTTGGAACTCGGAACTTGGAATTGGAACTTGGAATTGGAACTTGGAACTCGGAATTGGAACTCGGAATTGGAACTCAGAATTGGAACTCAGAATTTGGAATTTGGTATTTGGAATGCGATGAAAAAGTGTGTTTTAAGCACCATTTGCTTACTCAGGATAGACCTTCTCACGTTGCCTACGATTTGGCGGCTAGCTGATTTGGCGTTGGTGGATTTATCTTGCTCGACACAAAATTCAGGAGGCAGTTCATGAGAACATACTGGTTTAAGAATTCGGATGTCCTATTAGTTTTCTTGAGAATTTATTCGGTAGACAGACAATCAGTCAGATTACAATGCTCGGCTTATGAAACTATTTGATGCGTAAATACTGTTCTCCTCATTATCCTCGTCCACCTATGCCACCCAGCCACGTTGCTCTCTTTTCTCTCTTTCTTTCTGTTCGCTTTTTCTCTGCTCGCCGCTCTTCTGCTTCTTCTTGTCTATCCCTTTCTTGTCCTCTCTTGACCATGTCAGCTTGCAACATCATAACCTTCCTCTCTATCTGGCTCTCTGTCAACCATCCTCTGCCTCCATCAGGCGCTGTATCCTTATCCTCCGAACCGCTATATGTGCCTTGGCCGACTCCTAGCAAGATACTTAACCCCTCTGCTTTCCCCATGAGCCAGTCGCCGTGTTTCAGGCCATCTCTCCAATGCGATGGAAGCACTTTGTAGCCAAGGTATGCCCCAAGGAGAGCACCGGCAAAGCATGCATTCGTATCGGCATCACCACCTCGCATGATGAGATCGGTTATGAGGGTCTCAAAAATAGACGTTCGTGTGGAAAGACTGCTCTCCGAGGCAGCAACCTTTCTTATGGCGAGGCGCAGCAGATGAATGCCCGAACCAAATGTCTTGTATGTATATCCCATCTTGTACATGTCGTCGAGCTCGAGCTCAGTAAGGTCGTTGGCTTTGACATGCTTGTTCAGCTCCTCCAAGTCTAGCTCTGGCTCTTCTTTACAACTGGCGTCTTTTTCGATTCGTCGCAGTCGGTATGCGGAATACCATGCAATTCCTTTCCCAACTATGTCGTCGATATGCTCCTCCTTGCATATTTCCTGCCGTATAAGACCTCTGATAAGCGCTGTGCCGATGGCACATGAGATGATACATCTTGGGTCGACGTGCGTAACAACAGAGTAGTCGGCGGCAATCTGAAAAGTTTCTTCGAGTGTCTTGTTGATACACATGAGTCCCAGTGGGTGTGTTCTCATGATGCTTCCATTGGGCGCAACCTTGTAATTAGAGTGTTGCCAGTGTTTTCTCGCAGTACCTTCTGGATTATTGAGGTATGTCTGGTTCCTAACAATAGCTCCCACGGTGTGACCCAAACCCAATGGCAGAGTATCTAACGCGCGAAGGCCCATTCTAACCCAGATGTGCAAGCGAGAAGCAAAGTCTTGCGGATCCATTTCCTTCCCGTCTTTGTGTAAGAAGGAGAGCAATATACACATTGCATGATCAGTGTCATCTGTCCATTCTCCAGGAACGTTGGGGTTCCGATGCGCGTCCCTACGAAAGGGAGTGGCTTCAGATGGAGGACAGAGAGTGAACTTTTGTGATAGGTATGTGAGACGGGCCGTATCTGCGGAAAGGAACTCGGTATATAGGCCGATGGCGTCGCCCAAAGCCGATCCAAAGAGACAGCCAACGATGCGATCGTGGATTGTCTCCCTAGCCATTTCTTCGAGGGCACGCTGTGGTAAAGCTAGGGTCGTCATTATGGGGTATGTTTGACGACTGGTTAGAAATTGCTGATAGATGATAGTCTTGCAACTCTCTGGTTCCTTGGGTGGCAGAACAGAGCGTCTTAAAGTAGGAGAAAACCCAGGACAGCCAGATGAGGTATGAAAATGCGTTGCCGCCAGGCTCCGTCACAACACAGAATGCCCCATCAGTCCATGACGGGACAGACAGCCCAGCTATTTAGCACAGCCTCTTTCAGCCCAAGCAGCATGACCCCGAATCATGCGCTATAATTTGGCAGCCAGAGGAATAGGGCCGCAAAGTATTCATCTAACTCTGAGTAAGGTTAAATACTAGGCAGACTTACTAACAGCGCAGCTGAGATGCATCTTCCTAGCCGGCGCGGCTTGTGATGACAAGTGCCGCTTGCCTGAATCCTTGCACCTGGTGCCTGGGTTTAGGCTGGGGATGACTCTCCAAAAGGCCCACCTCCGCCTCAGAAGCAGGGACCAGGCAGCTAGGGGGTTGAGTGACAAAAAAAGGCACATTTGCGAAATTTGGAGATTTCATTTACATGCATTATATTAATGTCTATCTTGGTGGCAGTGGATGAACAAGAAGGTAAAGAACAAAGCAAACAAAGCAAACAAAAGGACAAAGAAACAGAGAATGAGGCAAAATGGTATCTATCTAAATGCCAAACACATTATAGCTCTAAATGCGTAAAAGGAAAAGAAAATATGAGAGAAAAAGAGACCAAAGAAAAAACCTCTCCTCTACTCCATCTCGTCCTGCTCTCCCTCCAGGAAAATCTCATGCCCGCTGCCATCATGCATGCCTAACGCAGTTCCACAAGCCAAAGCTGACATTGCAGCCACTCCCCACCAACCCCAGGCCACCATGCCGATATCCAGCCCATAGCCGTACCACCAGCCCCCCACCACCGGGCCGACGGTGCGGAAGAGCGCAGATACACTCTGCCCTAGGCCGTGGATCGTGCCTAGAACGCTGGGGTGCGGGCTACAGTTGTTGAGCAGGATGATGCTCGCCGGGAGGGTAAACGTCCGGGCCATGACCTGGAGGAAGAGGATGCCGATGATGCCTAACCAGATGAAGCCTCCCGAGGCGGGCTCGGGTGCCGGCGACCAGGATGGCAATATGGAGAGATAGGGGGCGACGAAATATGCGAGTGGGAAGAGAAACAGAAACCATTGGAAGGATCTCATTGTGCCGAGACGGGCTTGGATGGGAGGATACAAAGTCACCTGCAGCAGCATGCCTATTATGCCGAGGAACGACGTCGCAACACCAACTGTCGATGCCGGCATTCCCAGCCCACCCGTGAACAAGAGAGGGAGATCTCGACGCATAGGGGTGGGGGTCTCTGGGTCCCTTGCAGCCGGAGCAAGATACCGGGGAGTTGACAGGAACAGCGACCACATGTTGCCAAAGGCGCCGAGATGGAAGTCGTAAAAAGCACCAGTTAGCAGCGTGAATAAGACGTTTCGCGTCCAAAGAAGGCGAAAGGGGAGTTGTTTCAGCGAGGGCGCGGGTTTCGACACCGGTATATTCTTGTCTTCGAAATTCTCCAGAGTGTGATGCTCCCAGGCAGGAACGCGAGCATAGTTGTCAGACTGCTTTTCACCCATTAGGGCGGCCTTGATCCGATTTCCGAGATGGAGCCCGACGTCGAACTTGTTCTGCCGTACTCGTGATGTCTGCTTGGTTGTCAGTTAAATTGCTCCTTTTTTTTTTCTCTCTCTACCTTTATCGCAACATTGAGGGATTACATGACGATCTATGACGACTTACTTCTTCCAAAAAGAGAAATACTATCAAGGTTACAATGGATAAGCTGACGGCGTTGACAAGACTCGGCAGGGCATATGGGTAGTCCCGAATCCACTGAAACCCAAAGACCGCATTTTCTCCAAAAAGTCCGGGAAGAGTTTTGTTGGAATCGGCCAACATGCCTCCCATGACTAAGAATAGGTATATCAGAATTGCGATTCCTCGCATTCAAGCTTGTTTGAAATGCAAGAGCTTTAACTTACTCGGGCCCAGAATCCCAGCAACGTTGAAGCTCATGGGAAGAATCAGAAATGCTCGCGATTGATACTTCTTCTCTTTGGTGATTTCGGCAATCATGGTCCGGCTGTCGTTCCAATTCCCCCGTTAGCCATCTCTCCGATTACTCAATTCCCCGAAACAAAGGCAAAAATACTCACATAATGCCCACGGTCCCGTTGATGGCACCACCAAAGACCCTCCAAAACGCGGCCCAGGCAAAAGTCGTCGCAAAGCCGTAGCCCAAGCACGATATAGCCGTTCCAGCGAGTCCAATCACCAAGACCCATTTGCGGCCACACCAAGTTGCATCGGCAGCTTTACCCCATAAAATGGCCGTCATCACCTGGGCGCCGGTGAAACATCCTTGCAATATCCCCGCCTGCTGAGAAATATGGGCATCTGTAAGAGAGTCGTCGAAGGTCTTGAGCTGGTAGAAGACGTATGCTTGCAGCGACGCCACCTGCAGGAAATCGACGAATCGAGAGAGGAATAGAATGAGAAGCTGGTCTTTTCGCGGGAGAGACATCCACGTCACTGGTCCTGAAGAATTCTTGGCTTGTGCTTTCTCCATTGGCGTCACTGGCGTCAGCGGCCGCAGGGACTCGAAATCGTAGCTAGAGCGGCCATTGGTGTCGTCTATTTCGTCGACAGTAGGAATTACTGCTTGCCCGAGTTGTTCATTGGGAGACCAAGCTCCATCCGGCAGATCTAGAATTTTTCGAGGTCGAAGAGGATCTAGCAGTGCTCCCGAAGCAAAGTCGTTGCTGGCAGATCTGGCGTGCGAAGACGCCATGGCAGGATGGATTAAAACAGTTTAAGAAGAAATTAATAAAAGAAGGTAATGAATAATAAGACGGATAAATTGGAGAGGATATCTTGCAGTAGAAAAAAGAGAGCAAAAATATTGACTATGTACTAGATTACAAAAAGAAAAAAGAAAAAGAAAAAAAAAATTACTGCGGGAAGTTAGTTGGCGATACCAAAGAGAAGCTGCAATGAAAGTGCGAAATTCACCCCGCCATGCCATGCCTGACGCCCGCTAATACGTTGTGATGACTTTTTTTGCATCGGACCCGAAACACCCCGTCCACCAGTCATTGTTTTGGCTTCGGCTATTTTCTTTAATTTTTTTTTTCTCTTCCCTCTTTCTAAAATGGAGAAAGTAGGTCTGAATGAGTGAGCAATGCCCGGACACGGCGGTCGAGAGACGCGCAAACCTGCTGTGTATGGGAACGAGCAGGAAGATCATTCGAAGACGGTATGGACCAGATGGATACCGAGCGATTCCGGCAGAAGCTTTGCCAATCAAAGGAAATAATACAGCTGGGGATGGGTTAGGGAAAGTCTTGGCATTTAAGCTTAGGAGAACTGAGGCTCCGCTGGCTCGACATTGCGTGTATTATCCAATATCCATCAGGAGAACGGCGTGTGAGGTTGTGGTGATGGACGGCGTGAACACAGTAAACAGATGCTGATCATTTGTGGGCATCGGAGCATCGGCGATGCTGCTTCAGCAGAGCCTTTTGAGAGTGAAGGCAACATCAGTGTCACAAGGCGCATGTTCTTTTGCTACTTCGCAAACTTTCATAGCGGGATTAACAAAGACATGGAACGATCGAGTTCTTGTTCCTGGATTCAAGAATCCAACGCAATTTGAAACTGGCTATAGATCTAAACTCATTTGCAAATGCCTTACCTATCGCTGCCTGTGCCTTCTCAACTTACTGCTTTCAACTGCTCTTTCTTCCACAAGTCGAAAAGGCGAGAATCCGAAACCCAATGGGGCGTGCTTGACGTCAGAAAACGGTGTTGCTGTATGCATCACTGCGCAATTCGGGGTAAAGATAATCAGGGGCGCCACATGTGGATAAGAATAGGAACGCATTCGTCTAGTCAGGAGAACCGATTATCGTCATCAACGATGAAAAGACGGGACGTAAGCGACCAATCAGTCTTTAGCATGTCATTCGACGGCTACCACAATAGGAATTAACGGTTAGCTGTGCAGAAATGCGTGTTTGCTAAATGTTCAGCCGCGTTCAGAATCTACTCACATTCATGACAATTGGCATTCACAATTATTTCATCTTCTGTTTTATTTCATTCACGATTTACAGAGATAATTCTCATTCACGCCAGAAGCTATGGAACAGCCATTACGACGCAAACAGTGACGCAGGCCATGTTTTACGTCCGTACAGCAACAACCCATCAATTGACTCCGCTATAGACGGACAATCAACGCCCACAGCCAAGGCGCAACGTTTACAGGCCGATCTAAATATTTCTCCTATTTTATGAAACAAAGAGCAAGATGAAATCTCCATTCTGCCACGTAAGCTATCGTTGTGGAAGTGCCGATCTCTTTGCGGCTGGCCTATACAGTGCGGAACTCGGTAGCCGACGAGCCGACGGCGCTTCTTGGCTGTGGATCATTTCCATAGAATGGGCAATGCCGAAACTATATTCAATGTCATTGCAGCTTTTTTTTATGCGGTCCCTGATGATCGTCCAACAAATTCGATGATCAACATCAGCCTCTGTATTCTGGAAGAAGGGGTCAACGTGTCTGTCTAGCGTTATTTCTTCTAATACACTGAAATTAGCACACAAGTTCTGTTCCAAGAGAATACTCCCGTTGAAGAAGACGAAATTATCTCGAAACTACAGAGTAATAATACCGCTTTTCGGCGTTCAAACATGCCTACAAGAAACAAGAGACAGAAACAACATCTGCTCGCGATATACAGCCTTCGGTCTAATTAGTATTTGCCAATATCAAGCAAGTTCGGTGGCATCTGTAAACAGGGATGCTCGGGACCTTGCTATGGATCCCGCCCTCTGCTACATCGTCCCCGCAAGGCGGGCACCAAGAATCTCAAAACCGGGAGCAAACCACCTGTGGTGGATAACACTTCTCGGACTGTGCGATGCAGACAGACATGGGACATGGAAGAGACTCAATCATGTTGTCACTATGTACTGACTCGATATTGAGCATGCTAAACTTAGCGGGCGAGACAGCTGGAGTTCGAGGCAAAAGGAGATCCCTGTGGTGCATACATAGTGACGGCAGTACGACTTCCAGCGCCCAAAGACGAAGATCGCAACCATGAGCGTCAGAGATACCAGTAGTGCTACTAGGAGTGTCCACCTCCAGGCTGAATAATCTGATATTCCCGACCTGCTGCAAAATTGTGATAATTATCCCTGGTAATGGGATCCGCAGACAAGAAAATATCCTTCCAATGGCATATGGCTTTCCTCATCGGTCATAGACCCTTTGTGATAGCAATGTAGACTATAATTGCCTCTCTTCCCACCCAATACCGAGATAAGAATTCTGTTCGTTTTATGCCTTTTTCCCCTTATCTTCAAATCTAGCAGAGGTTCTTGTCGCCACTCGCTCATTGTTCTCTCTCTTCTTGTCACTCCTTAAGTATTTGAACAAGCGTGTTGTAATATACTACCACTTTAATTGCGCACACATCCCCTCCGTTTACACCATAATACACCAAGAGACGATATATCCCATAAAACCGTTAAGATGGCGTATTCTTCCAAGTACACTCCTCGGCCACGTACCGACATCTTCACCAGCGACACGGATATCAACCGTCGCAAGCTCGGCCGTGTAGTCCCCATGAAAGTCCTCATCCTAGGCTTGGGACGCACCGGTACTGCCTGTATGTCGATTTCCATTTGAGCCGATACCATTAGTCTTGGCCGTTATCCAAGAAACTTGTAACGTAAGCTATGATTCCGTTTCTAACTTCAATTAGCTATGCGAGCGGCCATGAAACAGCTCGGCTATGTCGACACATACCACATGATGAACTGTTCTATCGAAAACCCTCCCGATGCTCTCATGTGGATGGATGCTCTCTGCGCCAAATACGACAAGAAAGGCAAGCCCTTCACCCGCGAGGACTGGGATCAACTCCTCGGAAATTCTCAAGCCGTGTGCGACTGGCCAGCCATTGCTTTCGCCAAGGAACTCATCGAGGCTTATCCAGAGGCCAAGGTCGTTTTGACCAACCGTGATGTCGACTCCTGGCACGCTTCTACCATGAAAACGGTTTACTGGCGTGTTACCGATGGCGAGTTGCGCTGGCTCTCAAACTTCGACTGGGCGGCAAGCATGTACTACCCAATGCTGAAGAAGTTTTTCGATACGTTTTTCGAGGGTGACTTCCCCAACCGCGGTAAAGACGTCTTCCGAAAGCACTATGAGGAGGTCCGAAACCTGGTGCCCAAAGATCGCCTGCTGGAATACAAGGTCACAGATGGATGGGGGCCTCTATGTGACTTCCTCGGCGAACCGATCCCCAAGGAGTGCTCGTTCCCCAACGTCAACGACAATTCAGACTTTGTGACTCGATCCCGACGCCGTAACCGCAACCAGATGAAGAATGTCGCTTTCCGATACTTTGTCAACCTTATGATCCTAATCATTACTGTGGTCGCATTGTATCAGCTGGGAGTGTCACTTGGACTAATCTGAACCAAACATTATTGCTCCTCGAAGCCCCGTCGCTTTCATGCTTTGGCTCAACGTATTGACTAGCCGTCCTAGGCCTTCTCCGGATTTTCTTCCAAGGCCGCTCTACGTTGGTCGAGAAAAGTATAATTTATACAACGACGTCGTTGAGATTTGATTGAGGGGGGTAGGAGACATTTGCCTAAATATTTGGCTCAGCGTCGTCAAAGTCTTTATCAGCGGGAATTTTGATCTTAACTACGACTTGACGGCATTGAGTCAAAAGTTTAGGTAAATATTTTTACATAATTTTTTTTTTTCAATTGGATTGCGGGGAGTAAACACAGCAACGTGGGCTATAGAGGGCGGCCACGCTGGAGTTTCAGAAAATATCGTTTGCTATTTTGCAAATTCGGTACTTTTTTTTTTCTCTCAATTGGCAACGGAGTTTAGGTCTGCTTAACGAGCCCAGGAGGCTCTGGAGGGTTATAAGAAGTATAAGCCGGCGATTTCGAGCTATACATATCGCTCCGATGGCGTTGGAGAACCTGTTCATGACTTTTTCTTCTAGAATACTGATTTAATTTATACGACAGTCTCAACGTGCAAGAGACCAAAATTTTAATCTTCGTCCGTAATTCTTTCCTTACCCGTGATACTATTAGGCATTTTGCCAACCGGGGTTGTCTTCGCTCTCGCTCTTACATGGTCTCTTACATGGAAGAATATGCTCTATGTTCTGTGTTCGTGCATCCACTTCCCGAGATTTTAAACACCAAGAAGCACATGTATCTCATTACTCATACATAGATACATTACATTACTCTCAACATTATTGCTATCTCTAGCTACAGTAACAACCATACTTTTAGACCTGTCCGATATAGCAGTAGCCAATATGGTGTATAACATGCTTCCTTGCCGCCCTCCTTCTACTAAAGCTCTATCTTCCAGAGATAGAACCATCCCTGACAAAGACGTCATGCAAATACGATAATAAGCACATGCAATATCCAAGAGAAAAAAAATCTGACAGGTAAATCTAATACTACTTTACGCCATTCCTTGTTGTAAGCTCTCGTATCTGCAGATATGCCCTTTCTTCTCTCTCTCTAGCATCGCAACTGCATCTTGGTGAACAATGAGCCTGATTAATGAAAGCAAGCTTAACCGACCTGTGTAGAGTATGGCATCTATGGTCTTTTGCTCGTTCAATCGGAAGAATAATGGCTACTATGTCTCTCAAGTCTTGCATATCAAGCTGCAGAATGAGAAATAGGAAACTACACTCAATGCCCTTTGTCACAAATTGCGATCTTTCGGCATCGCTTATTAGGCAGTTATATCAGCATAATCGATGTATAAGAATGAGTAAATCACTAGCGTCATATATAAGTCACATACAAGTGCAATCAGCCATATCTTCCCTTGTCAGTCGTCAGTGCCCCTGTTAACAACGCCAGCCAAGCGAATGATCTATGGAATACTAATTATCTAACCTTTTCAATTCAAATACCATATGATCAATACTCCTGACTGTTGCAATGATTCTCATCTTCGGCATGCAACGGCTTTAATGAACAGCAGTGATGTGCTGAAGAAATTTTGCTTACACGTGAACCAGGCCAGGCTTAGTCGTCCCCGTCGTATGACCTCGTCTTCGGGCAGTTTCTCCTTCGGACGGTTTCTTCCTCGGGACGAGCCTTGTTCCGACGATCTGATAGTATTTTTTGCAAGGGCTACGATCATACGACGATACCCATGGCACCCAGTGGAGTAGAGGGTTCGATGTAGACCAGGTTTGTAAAGATCGTGCGTGATCACCTCACCATCATTCGATCCTCTTACAGCGACAGACCACAACGCAGCAGTGTATCCCGGAGCCCCCCGGTCCTTACTCCGTACTATTCCATTCAACTAAATTGTAACCGCATACTCCGTACGGGGTAAGAAATCTTGTTCATTATTGCGGGATTCCCCGTGGGACAGGATTTTCATGAAAACTTTTTCTGACAACGTGAGTATCACTTCACCCTCCCCTCTTCGGCTAGCGATGATGGCAATATCTTGCTACTCCGCTGAGATTTCACATTCCGTGTGGCTACTAAGACTCGCCTGTGGTTCATAAGTGACAACTCAATTGCATGATCACCAGTAGTGACATTGTGATTACAGCTGAGATAGCCACAAACAAGCCTCTAGCAAGACTCGGGTGCTTGTTTGTCACCTCAGCTGGTCTAGAATTGTGCCATTTCCAACGACAGCATTGATTTGGCTCTGTATTTCTCCGTGTATACAACCGTTTAGCTCAGCCTCAACCTGGCATGATTACTACAGAGACAATGGCGTGGGCTACCAGATTTGCTCTGCCACCACTTACACCCCCAAGCTATTGACGAATGCTAAAGCAGCATCGACAGCCACTCGGTTCGCGACATCCGCATCACTAATCACCTTTTTTTTTTCTCCTCGGCAGGCTGAAAATGGATCACCTGAGATGTGAGTTTCATGTAGTGTAAGAGAATTAGCTTATGATTTATGACGGCTGCTTATTGAACAATGCATAATGAATACAGCGAACACGTATATGCCACTTTTGACTAATTCCCAGCTGAGTAAATAAGTAAATCGAGTCTAATACTTAGTATAATAAGCCTTTGTAGAGAGAAAGTGCCCACTTGCCGAGATTTGGGGTTGCTAATACTGATGGTATGAGGAGATCCAGCTAATAGTATGCAGTTCTAGATATGAGTGTAGCAGATATATGACTTGTTTCATCAGTATAAATCAGCCAATGCGCTGGTAGATTCCGTCTATCTACTATATCCTGCCCTTGTTTATGATCATGGTATCATCTTGGGCCACTATAAGTGTTTTGACTATGTATCACCATACAAACATCATAAATGATATGCACTTCCATCGTCGCGCCATTGTAATAGCACAAGAGGATCCCCAGCTGATCACCAGATCCAACAGTTTGAGGTACTAGATTAGATAATAATGTTTCAGTACAGAGCCTAGGTCATTCGTATGTCTCCTTCAGATCTTGCCCAGCATCCATTAGCTCCCAAGTCCACCAGAGCAGCGTAAGCATTCGCAACGACTACCGAGCCGCCAGTCGCCACAACACAATAAAACTACTTTTCACAAAACATCATAGCTCCAAACGTCTAACGCCTCTAATCAGGAACTAGTTTCTTGGAATCAAAGCAGAGGTGCCCTTTCCCATGGGATATCTCGATCTGCAACCTACCCCGCTGCCACAATTCATTCACGGGGCCTGGAGCTTTGACTTCAGTGGCGTTGAAGTTCAACGCTGTCCTGGCTTATCTGGGAAGTATGCTGCCACCGCCTTGGTTTCCTTGGCATCCCCAGGCTGATCTCTCATAGAATTGGTATAGTCAAAGGGAGCTCAGGCCATCTCTTTGTTATAGCTTCCCACACAAGGCTGATCACTGGTCAGCCGGTGGCTTAGATTGAATGGGCAAACTACGCCATCTTGAAGCTGTTGCTTGGGCGGCGAGATTTTGGAGAACTGGAGCTATGTGCGGAAAACCAGGGCGCTCATTAACTAGTTTGTTAGCTATGAGTGCCTCTTTTTTCGACTATGTCCGTGGCTAAGGACTCGTGAACTGATTTACGGCCTGCTGTTCACTCTAGGGTAAATGCGCTGTCTGAATGGCGTCAAATGATGAGTCTCGAAATACGCCCCAGCTTCTACGGTCAGCATCTTATTAAGTATTACCGAAACTCAAAGCCAGATAGCGCTGCCAAAAGAACAAATGAGTAACGTTCTTACTGGTTTGACTGTTAACGGCGCGTCCTTTTAGTTTTGACCCTTTGTATTGCCAAGAGTCACTACGAGATTCAGGCAACATGCTCTGGGGCAGTCACTAAACAAACATTGAAGCCAATACCATCTGCTACTAGGTATACGAAAACACCACGTGCTGCTTCGCCCCCAACACCAAAATTACTTTTCCTCCCTTACGCTTTCCTCTTTTCTTGCACGCTCAAGGTCTCATTGCGGGCCGATAGAAAATACCAAGAACATTCCAAAGCTCCAGTTCCAGATACTACCATCGGATTCTCCGGCCCCACATTCCCGGGCTCCGCCGGCCGTGTTCGTGTTCCCAAGACAGGCAATATTGGGGCTCGGGATGAGCGCAGAGCGCGGCAAAGCCACGTCAAGTGAGCCAAGCAGTAAGTCAGTTACGGGCCTAGGCAAGGAACGAAAAACCCACACCAGGAAAGAATACTGTAGAGAGGAAAAAAAAAAAAAAAACTCGCTAGGGGTCATGCACGCTCGAAACAGTGGGCAGCTGAGCTATCGACAGGGCGGATGCGACTAGAGCTGCTACTAGCAGAAACTGTGATTCTTATCCAACAACTAGTGGCCGCGATGCAGTCGTAGCAAAACGGCATGGCCGGTTTACCGCCCAAGCTGAAGATAGGAAACGTAAGCAGTCTAAATCGTGCCATAGCCCAGCGTTTACTGTGGCACCGCGAGATCCCATATTCCGATAGGAGTGGCGTGCCGTAGATGACTTGCAGGTAGCCACGGACTAGCCACGCAAGAGCCTCAGCTCAGCCATATTGCTTTTTTGCCTCCATGGAGTTTCTCCAGGCGCTGGTGACTCTGTTTACATCCAATACTGTTACTATTGTTGGAGACACAATATTGCTCCATTGATTTGATTGGCCATCAGGCGTTCTTGTGAGTAATTTCTATGTAGAGCAGTATAATAAAATGTGGATGTGAGTGCCTAGTCCTGTTTCTGCAGGCCGCCGTGCGATTGTCTCACTAAAATTGGAGGCGAGGAACATGGTAGAGAAAATTCGTTCGAGGGCATGACCCAGTGTTCACGTATGGTAGTGTGATAAAACTGGCATCATGCAGGGTTGCTGCAGGCAGAGGATGGTAAAACTTGCATGTAAATTAAACGGTTTAATGAGCAAGCCACTGCTGGCGGCTGGAGAGCTGCATGAGCGTGTGAGTGTGTGAGTGCATATGTGTGCAATGGTGTAGTATTACAGAGTAGTCTGCCCAGTTAGCCAAGGCGGACTCCTTGCTCCGCATCGGCTTGTCCGTTACTGATGTCTATCAGATCTTTGAATCGAACGAGGAGACAAGAAAAAAAAAAAAAACTTGCATCATGTATGTAGATCATTGACGCCATGGAAGTTTAGTGTTTTGATGTTGTTTGTTTGATAGAGCATACTGTACTGCTCAAGCCTGTTTGAAGATCCATGCTCGCTGTTTTGCCTCAAATAAACTACCCATGCGGAGAGCCCTTGTATAGCTTGTAAAAAGACGGCATGATCCAGGGCTAGCGAGCACAATGGCAGAAACGGTTGGCAGATGGTCGGTCGGAAACTTGGCCGCAGAATTCCAACCGCCGTCATTTCCCCTGTAGTCCGCCGCTGGGATTGTACATTTTACTAGTAGATGGCGTTGCTCAGCTGAGAGCCTACACATTTGCCACGACGTTGCAAAGCCGCAATTTAAAAAAGATAGTGGTCGGTAACATCATTGGATCCCGAAGCCGCCCTCCACGCCATCTACTCGCCTTGTGTTGTTTCCAGGTTTACAAGATCCAATCATTCAATACCCTGTTTGGCCCTAGTGTGTTGCGGTTGTTGGAGGCTGGAGCATCGAAACTTGTGGGATGAAAGATTTGTGTGTCACCCCCCTTTTCTCAAGTGATGTTCGGGCCAGGCAGGGACCAGACAGACAGTTTGAGGCCAAGAGGCTATCTCTATGTCACATTGACGGATTCAGAGCCAGGACCATGCCATTTCCGAACCGCGTCCCAAGCAGGATATGCTCCGCGGATCCAGGCAAAAAGAGGGCTGGGAGGCAATCTATTCAAGTACACACAAAGGCCCGTAACCGGCTAGCACTCTATATTTTGTCAACAGAAAAGTCAGCCAAGCCTAGCCCAGGGCGAGAAGGGCATGTGAGCTCATTGGACAGAGCAGAAGTTTTCGTATCATGGCAAGCAACAGCATGATACCTTGCACCTAGGCTGTAGTATGCTGCTAAAAGCAAAGCATTATACTACTGTAGCAGCGTCTGCAGACGAAATATGGCTCCGAATTAGTATAGCACACACACACACACACAGAGAGAGAGAGAGAGCCCTTCTTCGGCAGGGTTCCGTAGGACTGTCATGGAAAAGGAGCAGCGGCCAACATTGCATCTCGTAGTCTAGCTGGCACAGCAAAGCGATTAAGCGCCTATCAGTCAGTTTCATCCGTTGAAAGAACAGCAGAGAAAAGAAAAGAAAGTCCCACATAGCCCTGCATATGCAACACGCTGTCCCGATCGAAGAATGATGAAACCATCGGCTATCAGACAGCGCAAGTGTCATCATCAAACCTCGACTGATCGCCGCGCGGATCGCAATGCAAGCAGCAAAGCCGAGAGCCCGTGCTCGCTCGTCCATGCAAGTAGACACACGCAACGCCGTCAAAGTGAGATCGACGGATCCCAGCAGTGAAAGGATTCACGCCGAGTCAAAGGGAGCACAGGCCACCGCAGCAAGGACCGCCCTTGCTCTTGGGCCTCGAGAGCTCCAGAAGGCCAGATCCCAGGTCTCGCTTGGCGGAGGATCCAGCGCGAGGCTATACCAGGGCCGGCTAGATGCGGGCCGGCCACATTGACAAGGAGGAGAGGAAAAGTTCTCTGAGAGGCGCAGGGCGAGCAGAAAAAAGGAGACGGCGGCGTGGCAGACCGCCTATTGGCGCGGGATGGTACTGGGTACTCGCGCCACGTGCGGATACCGGATTAGTCGCACGGATCGCGCTCTGGAGCCGCAGCCGGCCTGCCACGGCCGCAAACTGTGTACGTGGCCGCGCACGTGTACAAGTACCTCGGGCGACGGGCCAATCACGGCGCCAAGATGGCCCGTCTTTCGCTCCGGGTTCTAGTAAGATCTAGACAAACTCTATCGAGTCACGACGTGTGCAAATATTGACTGGAGCGCTGGAGTCACCAACGGCATCACGGGGCCCTTCCCTTCCATCTTCATCTCCGAGACAACTGGATGGATGTCGGAGGGCGACCCAGAACGGACCAGACCCTTGCGTTGCTTGCCTGCACAGCGCTTTCGCATCATCAAGCCACCAGTCAGTCAGTCAGTCAGTCGCCCATGGCCCTCCTTCGCGGCCGCAGCGCAGAGCTGCACTAATCACCAATCCTGCTCCAGGAGCGTCTCGAGCGTCGCAAATCTGCAGGCCAGCACCAACGGCGGCTGCCAAGTGCATCAGGTTGACGACGCAGCATCGCAGCGGCGGGCTCCGAGGGCGCTTCCGCTGGACGCCTCTTCCAACCCCATAGATAGGCCATACTCGTACCATCATGTATGCTTGTGCGAGTATGTTGTAGTACGGCCAGCCAGCAGCAGGACAGCCTCACTGGCCAAGGGTGGGACCACTTGCTCCCTAACCAGAAACAAGGCTGGCGAAGCATTGCATAAGAGCTGGGCGGGGCCTTGACGCTGTGACGCGACGGCTCATTGGCTCATGGCCTCTGCATTGCTCTCTTTGCAAGTTTCTGGCATCGCGTCCCAATCAGACGACGACGCCGCCGCCACTACCGGATGCAGGCGTCCGCTTCTGGCTAACAGCGCCCGTGTGGTCCATCATCGGCTGAGCAGTTGGCTCATCGCTGCTGCGGGCGACATTGGCCACGTTTGCTCGCTCTTTTGCTTGATTTCGATATGCGGCATGCGGCCGGGGGCAGGCAGCGAGGTGGTGGACGACTGATTGAGCAAGTAAACGACAAGACTGTGGCGACACGGGAACCGAGCCTGGCCGGCCTGGGTCACTGGATTCTCCAGAGGGGAGTATGGAGCACGGAGTACACACGCTCCCTTGGATGACCAGCTGCTGCTTGTTGGCAGCAAAGCGAACAGCAGCCGGTGCCGATGCTTACACGCAACTTGTACATGGAGCCTCTCTCTAGCTGTGCCCACGTTTGCTAGGGGCCGCCAGCGACGGCCAGCGCAGAGGAACACTTGATGCCAACAACCGGCCGTGTTGTCGACCACATGGCGCCTAATATTATTAGAATCCTGCACTGCATTCCTCAGATTTGCCATTGGCTGGCCCCTTTTGTCTTTCTTCTTCTGATTTGGCCAGCAAACGCTGCACAGGTTAATCCGAAGACTTGCACTCCTGAATCTTGTCTGACACCGTAGAGTGCTCGTACTCCAGCACTTCTAACGGGGAGACTCATACTGCGCTGGTATGAATTCTGCAGCACTATGCCAGGATACGGGGCGTGGGCTGGCATAGCATTCAGTCACTCAGGCCAGTCACAATACGGCAGCGATCGCTATCTGGCTCCTGCAGCACTCCAAAGTAGGTGCTTTATTGGCTCGTGGTGGTCATCGATGCTATCACTATTGATGGGGAAATGCATGCACACAGCTGCATTGCACAGCGGAGC
Organism: Trichoderma asperelloides; assembly: GCA_021066465.1. NCBI lineage: Eukaryota > Fungi > Ascomycota > Sordariomycetes > Hypocreales > Hypocreaceae > Trichoderma > Trichoderma asperelloides. The sequence continues at coordinate 101,670 of JAJKFY010000033.1, forward strand.
AGCACAGTGTAAGCTACGCCATCATTTTTCTTCTCCTCTCTTTTCTTGCCTGTCCTGTTTCGCTTGTCCCTCACACCGTTCGTGTTGCAGGTTTTCCTACCCACTCCCTCCACTGTATTGATGCTGGTCTAGTCTCTACAGTAGCAACACTGCTACCAAGATGAAATGGCCGCTTGCAATCATTGTTCAGCTATTATACCCGCTTATGTTGAGTGCTGCCACGGCACAATAAAATGAGCTACGCCATGTCGCTTCCCTTCCGTGTTATGATGACTTGACGAAGGAGCCTCTAATGGTTAGACAAAGAGACCTACTGCTGCTAACACCAGCGTAGTAGACTACATGATAGACTACCTAGTAGGACCTACTTGTAAGCATAATGTAGGCAGGCAGGCAGGCAGGCAGGCAGCATTGCATTTCAGTCTGGCTTTGCTGCCTATACCCACCAGACGCCCTGATGAGGGTCAGCATGTTTTGTGCCGTGCCGTGTTTTTGCCGTGTGTTTGGCGCTGCAATTGCACAGGCGGCGGCGAGAGAGGAGCAAAGGACCCAGCGCATTATACAGACTGCCTGCGAAGCACACAGAAGAACTAGCTGCTGCTGCGGAGTACAGCATACTGGGCCCAGGACATCACCCGTTTCTTTCACAATTCGCCTCCGCCACGGAAACTTTGCTTGTGGCCTGACAAAGATTGACCAGAACCTCCGTCTCAATACCAGCAGCCACACATTCGGCAGCTTAGAAACGCATTGAGTCAGGCCTGTTCCCTCTGGCTTTCTCACAGACGGGAAGGGTCATGCCAGTCACGCGGCAGACCATGACGCTTTGCCTGGACAGCGAGCTGTGTGGGTGGTGCGTGGTGGGAAGAGGCCAGCCAGTCAGTCAGGTCTAAAAGCAGTGCGCCTTGGTTGATGAAAGCGAAAGGGCGTTGACCTGCGGTGGCCCGCCGCAGATCCGACATGCTCGCCCCATTACGGCGGCTCAATCTTTCACTGTGACACCGTTGAAGCCGACTGGATCGGGGGGCTGGAATCGCCTAAGTGTTTCCTTTGGCCACCATCATTGACGTTGTGAGTGGGACCAAGGGTCGCTAGCGCAAGCCGAGCAGAAGGGGGTGTGTGTGAGGGAGGGCGAGCGAGCAAGCGGATGACACAAAGTCACAGCGAACCATTTCATTTGGTGTGTCAGAGCATCCTCGCCTTCTCGTATATTGCTCAGCGTCGCGCCACGATCCCTGCCTCGCTAGTCCCGCGCCCACCAAGGCTGGCGATGAACCTTGTAGCGCTGGTTTAAGAATAGCTGGCGCATTAGTCTCCCCCCTGCCGACTAAGACACCACCCATGCCATTCATCTCTTCCAACAGACCAGGGTCTGATGAGCTTTCGTAGGTGGATCCTTTGGTGTGGATGCTCCACGCAATTCACAAGCCCCGAGACGAAGGATACGCCTGGGGTGCGTCTCTGCTGGGGTCTGAACGCCGCCTCGCACTCTGCTGCGCTACGGCCTACCCAAAGATCCACGCCGTGTCCTAAAGGTGCAGCTTGATATCTACCTCATGTTGCCCACTCTCGGCCGAGGACTCAATTACACGCATCACCACGTTCACGACTTTCCTTCAACGCCCTATCTTCCGTCAATTCAACTTTCTCTTCTGGATTTTAGGATTCCAGGCCATTTCATCCTCTTATAACCTCTCTTATCAGTCCGGCAACCTCGTCACCCCGAAGCAGTTGTCAATTCAACGCCGTTCTTGACCCGTTCGTTCGGCTGTTCGAGAACCTTTTTTCTTTGGCCTTTATGCGACTGCTCCTGGTATCCTATTGGAAGCTCGACCTGTGATTCTAGGGACCTCCCTTAAGACCTCGACAGCTTCTAAAAGGAATAACGCATCAACCATCCCACTCTTACCTTGAGGACCTTTTTCTTATCTCTTATTTTCTTTTTTATCTTTATCTTATTCGCCTTATCTAATATCAATCTCTCCATCCTCTGGTCTGGCACTTGACTTGAATCCTTGGACCACTGAACCTTTTGGAGAGCCCCCTACAAGTCGCTTAACATGCAGCACCATGCCCCGTATGGATATCCCACTCCCCCGGCCTCTCCCGCGTACGACGACCCCAAGTGCAACGTCCAACAGCCCTTTGCGACACGCACTTTCCAGCCCCGATGTGTGCCCCTTGCCCCAGAACAGCGTATAGGACGACTTCTTGAGGGTAAGCTCCAGCTCACTGATATTCTTGGTACCGGCGCATATGGTGTCGTTTACACTGCCTTGGATATCAACACTGGAGTTCGGTATGCTGTAAAGTGCCTGAGCAAGTACAATGCCGATGGAACACCACTGGAACGCCGCCAGATTGCCTACCAACAGCGAGAGATTCGCTTGCACTACCACGCATCGGCGCACCCAAATGTGGTGTCCATGCTGAAGATTGTGGACGACCCTGACTGCATCTATGTTATTCTCGAGTACTGCCCAGAGGGTGACCTCTTCTTGAATATCACAGAGCGCGGTCAGTACGTTGGTAAGGATGAACTCTCTAAGAAGGTGTTCCTTCAAATCTTGGATGCCGTTGAGCACTGCCATAACTTGGGTATCTACCACCGGGACCTCAAGCCTGAGAACATCCTTGTCACCGACAATGGAGAGACCGTCAAGCTCGCCGACTTTGGACTGGCCACCAGTGAAGACCGCTCCGAGGACTACGGATGTGGCTCAACCTTTTACATGAGCCCAGGTAAGTACTATCAACTGTCGAATATCTAAAATAAAAGGACATGGGCTAACGGAGAAAATTGTTAAGAGTGCTTGGACCCTTCCGCAAGGAAACCATACTACATGTGTGCTCCCAATGATGTCTGGAGTCTGGGAGTGATCCTGGTTAACCTCACTTGCGGACGCAACCCATGGAAGCAGGCTTCCTTCCAAGACTCTACCTACCGAGCTTACGCTCGCTCTCAGGATTTCCTCAAGACTATCCTTCCCTTGACAGATGAGCTCAATGATATTTTGGGACGCATCTTCAACCCCAACCCCGAGCACCGGGTCACTCTCTCTGAGTTACGGAACAGGATCATTGCATGCTCCCAGTTCACCGTACCAGCAGTGGCTCCCATGAACGTGCCCACACGCACCTCTACCCAAGACCAATACGTTTCCAACGAGGACGCAATCGTCAATGACTTTTGCGAATCCCTCTCTTCTGCTTCCGCGACGTCGGATGAAGGCTCACTCATCTCCAGCGTATCAACTCTTGATGATCTTGATAACGATGAAGAGGATGATGACTTCATGTCAGACCAGCAAGACCTGCCTCAGGAATACATTCAAACATACGAGCCTGAGGAACTCTGTGAACAGCAACCCATGTTCCACGGCCAGGAGTTTATCCCACAACAATACACTGGCCCTATTCTTCACGCTCCTATTGTCCCTGTTCCTGTAGTGGAAGCACCTATGTCGCACATGCCCTGCCAGCAGGTCCCGGTTCCTATACAGGCACCTATTCCTGTGCAGCCTGCTTGCACACCGAAATCCTTCTTCCACTTGTGGGAGGTGGTAAAATACGTTCAGCAGGTGCCAATGATGCAGCATCCTGCGCCTTTCCACCAACAGGTGTCTTTCTTGTCGTCGCTGCATAGCTGCTACTGAAGACCATCACGACTTTGTAATATCTTTTCGACACCGACTTTCAAAAACATTTGGCTTCATTGAACATAATGTATCCGCTATTTTTACATGGGCATCGCGACCCAAAGGCTCGAAGCCAAACTGTCGAGAACTCTTTTATCTTTTAATACTACGCAAATCCGGAACAAAAAGGAAAGGAAAGGCGTTTCGACAAATTTCAGCGGCAAAATTGGATGTCTTAATTTGAGATATCAAAAGCCTAATATTCGATTCTTTCTGTGTTGTATCTATCGACCATTTTTTTAACTATTCGCCTTGACCGCACTGGTTTTTTCTTTACTAGCGAGGAGTTTTTTTTTTTTTTTTATCTTTTTATTTTTTTTATCTAAAAGACGAGGAGTTTGGGGAAGCGTGTCCTTTATACCAAAGGCATTCAGCACCGGCGCAAAGAACATATATGAGAGAAAAGAGGCATACAGGACATTTCTTTTTTTCTCTGGAGAATGAGAGACGGGGAGTTATTTGTCAATTTTTTTATGGACATGAGACGGAAACGACACTTGACGATTTGAAAAACACAAAGCCGATTAATGGGGAAGCTCGAATTTTAGAGCTGGACTTCACAACACTCATTCGTTACTGGAAGCAACAAAATGACGATTTCCAGTCAATTTTTTTTTTCTTTTGTTTACGATGGGCAAACTTATGTATGGAGGTTTTAAGATGCAAGGATTTGTTGGTGTTTTGTTTGTGAGAGATCACACAAAGATAGAAGATTTTTGGCTCGTTAGCCTACGCGGAGATACCGCACACGTTTTTACTAAGAGGAGAGAGGCGGGCAAAAGCCCAAGCCTGTCAAAACAAATATACGTTTATCAGACACCATAATTTTCTTTCATTAATTTTGCATTGTGCTATTTGACCTGTCCTTTGATCCTATTCTTACGAGGCATACAAAAATGTGTAGAAGCTACCGAGCTGCCCTGAGTGAGATGGAACAAATGTGAAATGGCGACTAGCCAGAATGGACATGACAATGGTGTGCTTACTACTATGTTTAGTGACGTGAAGTATTGATCACGAACACGGCTACGGTTGGCCAATACTTCAGTCAGCGGGAAAATGGGCAGCCAATTTTACCACCTAACCAACTGCCATTGCTTCTCTCACACTAATGGGCCACGCTGCCATTCTACTGTATGGTAACATGTGGTCCCAACGCCAGTTCATCCCCTGAGCTAGTGGCCGCAGGTTCCGGGACCCAGTCACAGATTGACAAGATAGAAAGAACGCGCCATTTTTGGAATAGACAGGGGGTGTGAGGAGCCAACGCACATTAGTAAACAATCCATTGCTATGCAGTGCTTCTTTCTCTCGCCCAGTCGTAGGTGAAGAGAATGAATGTGCTTTCGTAAGGTGAATCAGCGGAGAAGCAAAAGCAAGAGGGGGGTCCTTGGTTCTAATCATGGGACTGGCGTGGCGCCAGCCTAACTTTTCCCTTCCCTTCAGGTTTTCTTTAGAAGAGGCAGTAGAAGGGATGTGGATGACGCTAAGCTCTGGAGCTACGATAGACGAATGCTAGCGTCTTCAATGATGTGGAGGCTTATGGGATTCTGGATGATGAAGCAGATGAGCTGTGCTTTTTGTTGGAGAAAGCGAAATTAGCGCGGATGGATTGCAACCCTCCCTGCTTAGCAAGGAAACGACCTTCCCACTAGTCACAAAAAGCATTGAGTCGACTACTCCGTAAGTGGTGCTAGTTTGTAGGTTGGCGTTGGGTAGGAAAGGCAGAAATTGGCTTTTCGGCTCTGGCTGGCTCGATGTGACGCTGTGGGGTGGTAGGAACCGATATCACAATCTGGATTGGAGCCCATGACAAACTGCGCTTGGACAGGGCTAGATTGGGCTGCTGGAAAAGAGGGGACGGCAAAGACCCAGACCACCCTTGGAGGGATAAGGGAAGCCGAGCTGCTATTCGCAGACGGAGGAGATTGGAGATGACGATGATATGAGAAAGGAGCCAATGGCCTGGATAGGCGTCGATGTGTGTGGAGAACAGTCTCCAAAATTATAGAACGACAAGAACTGAGCAACTGATATCTGGGCTGTGTTGGGTGGGGATGAAGAAGGGGGGGCTGGATGCTGTGCTTCTAATTGGAGAGACGGATGGTTGTTTCGGGCATAGACAAGTTGGGGGAAGAAGCTGCTTGGTGCTTGATGCTTGATGATGTGGTGTGGTGAGGTGGTATTTTCTGCACATGCAAGCTAGGACGTGCCAATGACTGCATTTCGAAGGTAGCCAAAGCAGGCTTACAAGTCGTAGCGGCAAGCATTAGCGTAGCGTCGATGCAAGAAGAGCTTCCATGGGATTGGACGGACACGAACTTGCAGGAATCGAGGCAGAGCCCATGGGAGATTGAAAACAGCTGCGTTGTAGCACATACTGCTGCTGTAAAGAAGTGGCGAGGGCGAGGATCGTGCCTGGTTGGTAAATACAAGGATATTAGAGTGGGCTTGGTGATTTCTCGACTTGCACGGAAGAAGCCTGGCCTGGAGCCCGCTGGGCAGATATTATCACTGGGTGTGAGGCGAGAGGCGATGATTGGGTCGATTCACTACATATGAACGATTTGCAGCTTCCTGCCAAGGGTATCTTGGTGGTTCGCGGGCAGAAACTGGAGGGGAGGCTTGGTCTAGATGATGTTGAAATGCGTGTGAGAGATGAGGGGGTTTTTACAAATACTGTAGAGAGATATGCCTATGGCGGCCGCGATGATGCCATGAGGCCGGGCGGATGCAGTCATGGCATGGTCTCTCTGCCTATTGCAGTGGTTGCTATCAACGAGGCTGTTTTTCGGAGCCTTTTTTGTGATATATGGTTGGTTTGACGAGAGCAAGTATTTGGCCCCATCTTTAGGCAATCGAGATGCAAAACATTATCCAGTGATTCAAGGATGGCAACTTGCTTTGGGAGCATGACGAGGCATGGTTTGGCCTAATCATCGGGGTCTTCACTAATGACACTTATTGGTTCGCACATCCTACCTTATTCTACGGCTATTTGCAGCATGAGAATATGCGGCATGGTGTCACTACTTCAAAGCAGAGGCTAAGCAAGGGGATTTTGACGCAAGCCACCGCGATGCAAGGAGTCTATTGATGGCATGTGCCAGCATCATCTTCCCGCCGTCAAAGTCATCACATCATCCTGGACCTTGTTCGCCTTGCTCCAACGCGTTGGATTAAGGCTGAAGATTCCGTCCCAGATAGCATCTAATAGTACATACTAGAACCGCCCTGGTCTTTGAGGGGTAGTTTGCAAGGTGCCCATCCTACAATAATAGAACTTGCTCAAAAGCCAAACTTAATTAGTGCTATCAGGGAATAACAAGGCAACGCCGGGAAGAGCGTTGACACAGGGCGAGGCAGGATTTTAGTGGCTTGGGAGCTGAGCTATGTGTGTAGAGCTAGCATGGCCTGCCTTGGCTTGCTATTTTGGCTCGAGTCTCAGCCGGTGTCACTGGTGACACTACTGAGATTTACGTGTATTACTAGTATGGATAAGATGAGAACCGGCTATGCTCGTAAAGAAATAGAGGATAAAGATTGAAAATGCGCCGGGGGTATGCTACAGCGTAATAGTATTCCCCTCGGTGTATGACTACGGAGTATGCTGAGAAGTATGGTTGGATGGTGATTTCCCTAGCACGTTGATATATTGACAGGTATATCGAAGAATCCAGGCCTTTCTATAGTGTAGAGAGCTTTACTGCTAGTACGTACTAGCACTTGCAATGGCCTGTTTACCTCTACCTACTTGTATGCAAAGCAATAAAAGCCACTGCAAGAAAATGAGCCTGGTTTGACGTTTAGCCTGCGCCCGTACGAGTATTCAAGATATGTGCAGGTATCTAAGCCAGGCTCCGTGTTCCGGGTAGCGCCACCTGTCTTTCCTCTGAGACCAGGCTCTTACATACCCGTAAGCCAGTACACCGACTATCAAACAGTCACTGGCATAAAGGCAAGCATCAGAAACAGAAATAAAAACAGCCACGAAAATTGAAGCCCACAGGGAAGAGACAAACACACGCCCCCGTTGTATGACGGGAACCTCACGGGACCATAAGACACAGCAGCATGGGTGATGGGCTCCTCTCGTGCATCGGTCAAGTCATGACCGGGGATCGTGGTCTGAAATTCGGAAGAATGACATTTTTCTTTTCTTTTCTTCTCCTTCTTCTGCTGTTGGGCATCACCCCTGATCAAGCCTCATGGCAGCCTAGCAGAATAAGACCAAGATGCTAAATCCCAGCCGGCTAACATGGGGGGGTCAAGCTATTCCTGGAGCCCAGTCTCCCATAGCAGACATGTCATCTTGTATTACTCCGTAATCGAGGTGATGGCGATGGGGGACCAGAGTCAAAGCTTTGATCACACCGCTACTGAGGGGAAGAGCTGAAAATACAGTGGCCGGGATGATACATACACAGCTGCCAGTAGCCGTTGGATGTTCTTACAGAAGGCAGCTGAAAGGCCCATGAATATGACTAACTTGCTAGTACGACCGACGGGCTGACATAGTGACAGTCAATCAATGCTAAAGCCAACAGCCGAGAGACACACACCGAAAGCCTTGCGGGTTGGCGGAAATTGCAGTGCTTGGTGATGCCTCTGGCTGATTTGTGGCTGTCTGCAGGATTCCTTAATCATTTTGCAGCATCCTATTCTTTTGTTCACGGAGCACAATCATGCCGTGCCGCATCCTACAGGGGAGGACCAAGCCGCTGTATGTTGCCGAGCGGCATTGCATGCTGTGCGAAGTAAGTATTGTACATAGTATGAGTCGTTGCTCAAGAGACGAGGACCCAGCAGGAAGCAGCGGTAGGTCGAGGCAGAAGCAAAGGCAGACGCAAAGGCAGAAGCGGTAACGCTTTCACTCACTTGCTCACTCACTTACTCGCACTCGGCTCAGACTCAAGCACAAGGCCATCCCATCCTTTCTCTTCGTTCACTCCATCCATCCCGTTCTTGCATGAATTACAATGCAGTTGCTCTCCACCTTCGCTTGAGCAGAGGCAGTGGCCATCAAACCAATCAAGCATACATCAGAAAACAGCAACTAACGGGGCCAAAAATATCCTACCACTCACTACGACTCTATACTCCAGAGGAGGGGGGAGCATCAGCTTCTCTCCCGCCGCCACGTATGCGCACCACATGTATAGCGCCACTATGCATGTCTCTCCAGGAGGGGGAAGAGCCAAGGTAGCAACAACTAACACAAGTAAGGCGTAGCTGTGTGGCCATGTGCGCGGAGCACGCCGGTATCTGCTCTTGGAGGCTGCTGGACTGTACAGTAGCAAGCATGTAGGCCTACAGCACAATGCATCATGCAGAGAACTTCCTCCCAATGTATGAAAGAAGACAAATAGACGAGGAGGCAAAAAGAGGGTCAGGCGGCATTTGGGCCGCGCTACTGCTGTGACACGAAAGAGCACGCAGTCACATGCGGTGCTTACTGCTTGAGGGAAATAGTGGAGGTTAGGACAGGACAGAAAGAAAGAAAATAAGGGTCTGCTTTGTGAGCTCTCATAATTGTACCTTGTTGCTGTAGTGAGAGGAACTTTCAGGTGAGAGAAAGCAAACAAAACGTGAGAGTTGACAGCCTGAGCAGCTCGCTTGGAGATTCCTGCTTGGGTCGCTGTGCATGGTTTTGACCCAAGTACTGTTTGTTTTACTTTTACTTTTATATTCGTTTATTTCTTCCATGAATTAGATTGGTTGTGATACTATCTGTATGTCAGGGCCAGGAGCGAATGACTCTCCCTTGCAGCCGGGAGCATGAGTGTCATATCTGTTATACATGATTTGGCATATCTTTGTAGGGGAACCCCTCGTGCAGCAGCAGAAGCGTGGCATCAAGGAGTATCCGTAGACGGGCTCGGGCAACGACGTCTTATCGGGTGCTTAGCAAAACGACCCTTGCATCAAAGCGCGGCAGCGATGCGGTCAGAAGGAGATCCCAAAGTTACCCGTCGCTTATTCCTAGGCATTTGCCATTTGCCTCCCATCTCCTCTTTCTTTCTGGCAAGGCACGGGATGAGAATTGGCATGCAAGAGCCGGGCTGCTCCACAAGTCCCTGAAGCAACTTATCGGTCTCGATGGATCAGAATTGCATATACAGTGCTACGGCTAACGCTAGCGAAAGTAATGAGATATTGAGCCGTGATTTTGAATGCTGACTTGTTTTCGGCAGGCCAGGGTTGAAGGAGGGGTCCACCGGCAGTTGTCTTCGTATGGTTTCCCTTATTGGTAATGTCCTTGGATTGACATTTGTAGATGAGCCGAGACTCTGTGAGATGTAAGGGAAGACGCCATAGCGTTTAGGCCCATCTGAGCCAGCTAGCAATAGTATCCGTGGTTGCAACTCGCACAATGACATAAACTTTAGCAAATATCATTCATCGGCACTCGCTGGAAGCCATCAGCTCGCTCTGCGCTGATGGCTTCCAGCGAGTGCCGGTGCGCTATGTAGTAGACTCGGTGATACTGTAAGTGCGCCCCCTTGTAGTTCTCTATTACTCCGTAAATGTACTCTGCATTTGGCCGAGACTTGGGCTCAGCTATGGCGTTGGGCTGCAACGGATGGTACACCAATAGCGCCTTGTACAACCCAAAGGCGACCCAGCCACGGTGCATCGGAACTCCAATACGCTCCGTCATCTTGTTTCAATGGTTTCAGCAGCCCAGTCCGTCGGGCACGGTGGATCAGCAGAGGCGAACGCCAAAGGTGTGCGTTTCATTTTTCACCGTGGACACCGACGTCTGGCGGGATGTCCAAGCCCGACCCGATGCCATTGCGCTGGAATGGAGCCAATAGAGGCGTATGGTAATGGGCAGTGATAGCACAGGCCAGACCAACGAAGACGCCCCGTCCGCCTGGTGGACTATTTGATTGCTAACAGACTGGCCCTGTCTAGCTGATATCAGCCTAGACAGAAGCCACCGTGAGATTATGTGATGGACCGGGAGAGCCATCTGCAAAGTGGTGGCAGTGCGATCCATATCACGGAGCGGCAGAACAAACAAACCGGCTGTCGCCAAACATCCAAGGGCCCCTCCAAGCACGGGATGGCGTTTGACATGCGCGCTTGTTGCAACAAAGAGGCTCGAAATGAGCCATCATGATTGCTAAGCTGCTATTACCTTTTCTCCACAGCTTTGAAGTTTAATATCAGCAAAGTTTGTATCAGATCGGTCACGGGTTTTCTTTGATGGAATGACGGACGGTGGGGGCACCGCTCCGGGATGCGGGTTGAGATGCGGCGGCCGACCGGTACTGCCGGGAAGTGCATACGTAACGACTATGAATTCGTCTCTTAGGAGGAAGGAGAATGAAAATCCACAGTATTAGATCCACGGAGTTTTGGAGGTTTGCGAGGCCGCGGAGTTGAGATCTTGGGGGCGTGGACAAGTAAATAGGAGGCCAAGACTCTAGTCGATTGCGAGACTGGGCCAGTGTTTGGGGACGAGCAATTTTGAGATACTTCGATGACGGAGACTCCCTAGTTTTAGCCAAGTCTTCTGTTCAGATCCAAGCCTTAGTAACATAACCTGTAACTGTGAGACTGTCGAGGTATTCCTCCTGCATACTGGCGGGGATGGATACACCTTTTCCTGTACAATGAGACCGTTGGGGATGGTTTCATCAGTGAGAAGCCACAAGATGGATGATGGTGGTTCTAGTTGGTGGCGATTGGAAGCATACGTCGAAGTTCTAAGGTCTAATTCTAGCTCTCCCTTACAAATTCACGCACCCGCAGAACGACTGCATTCCTTCCATTAATAAGACGCATCATCACGGACCAAATAGACGATGATGAGGTTAATTCGGACGTCCTTTGCCTTTTCCTATGTGTAACCGGAGATAACGAATTCAGGCTTACACCGTATATGAGATGCCAAATATTCTCAAACAGTGCCCATTAATTTGAAACTGGGCGGGATGCCTCTATAGCACGTGTAATACTTGGAATGACACTCCACGATACTCTCGTTCGAAAGCGGCTCAGAATAAAGATATGTCACTGCAACTCAATCGGGTTGAGCTGTTTCTCATCACGGCTGCCGCGGGATGGACAGACATTTGCCTCATGGTTCCACAGCATCCGGATGACGATAAGCGGTAATATGCTTAATCAAGCCGGAAAACTGACTGGTGTTCGCACCAGAAGAGTTTTAGGAAACCAGCGAGATTGCCTATCCTAGAAATAACTGGGGATGCTAGGCATCTGCGTGCGTGCTAGATCTGGAAGCATGAAGTTTAAGTCCGCGTAATGCTGGGAGGGTCTAGCATCGTGCTATTGCTGTTGCCACGAGTTCTTACACTAGGTTTGAGAGGAATGTTATACATTGACGATTGATGATTGATGATGGGGAACAGTGAGGAGGCCAGCGAAGACCGTGATCCTTTGCCGTGTGTAAGAAGGTGACCATGCAGCGAGTCAGCTGTTTGGAGAGGCGAGGGAGTGTCTTGAGTAGAATGATGAATAGCTTTATGTCTTACAAATGAGATAACATACTAGTCTAGAAGCCTTGAGTGTTACGAAAGACAAAGCCTTGTCGAGTAAAATTTTAGGTCATGTGGACCCCTGGTATTCTGTACGCTCGATAAACCTAGAGTTCCAAGAAACTTCTATTTTTATATAATCAGCACGGCAATATGAGACCTTCCGGGCCTCCTGAATCATCGGAAGCTGTGATAGTTCGGCTCCGGTGAGACCACTCAAGACGGAAGACCGGTGTGGGTCCGGATTCTTGAGATGTAAGACCACACAGATGAAATATTTACCTGTTGAGAAAAATGTTTGATTCTAAGAATCCTGTAGTTGAACACTACTATAATGTATCTGTAGATGTAACGGGTAATGAACGATATCTGCTAATAACGGTAAACTGAGAGTTAAATGTTAGATGATCATACAATACAATGTTGTACTAAAGAAACGAACGTATCTCGCGAGTAGTAGTTGTATAGAACAAAAATATATATCATAGTATGTCTATAGCACTCTTGTGAGACTCTGGAGGGTGTTGAGAAGTGGCAGGGTTATATATAATGTGTTTCTTTATAGTGAACTGTCCTCAGTAAGCATCGTGCAAAAATTATCATAGGAGTATTTCATACCATATTTAAATATATATATTGACATAATTCTACCAAGAGTAGAAATTCAACGCGTCTAATAAAACCTCTATCTTGCCGTGATAGCCAATACTAAATACCTTACTGGTCAAACAAAACATTCGTTTAACAAAGTCGCCAGCTCTACACTATACCAAGCTTTTCACAAAGAAACAGCAGTCGTGCTTCACTCCACTCGACGACTTTGCATAATTAGGGCAAATCCCCCACTCTGTCCATCCAGTCTTCAAATAAAACTCTCTCGCTGGCGTCTCCTTTGACGTATCCAACAACAGCATTTCCAATGCAAACTCCTCGCGAGCAACCTTCTCCACCTCGTCCATCATCCATTTCCCCAGCCCATGCCGCCGATAGTCAGGATGCACCATCAGCTTCCTGATCTCGCCCTTGAAAGCGTGCGTCTCCTTTGGCATCTTAGCCAACTGCACTGTAGCGACGACTTTATCACTGCCAGGAGGTGTCGCTATCAGCAGCGTGGTCGTAGCGTTAGATCCTATCACAGTCGACAGGAGCTCAAGCCAGTAGCTGGCGGCCATGTGGTCAGAGAGCGGCGCCAGAAACCCGAGGGACGAGATGTCGGGCTCGTCATTGATACAATGCTGGAGAAGTTCCCGGAGTGAAGTGAGGTGCTTCTCCACAGCCGAGGCATCTGTCACGGAGGACAAGTTGAAGGCAGGCTCGCTTTTGCTACCCATGCTGGATAATAGGAGTCGAACGATCTAGAACGCGATGCTTCTTATGCTGTTGGAGGAGGCCGGCGAGTTAATGACTGAAGAACACCGTGCGATGCTCCCTCCGTTTGGACCAACTTCCTGGATCCGAATGAACTCGTTATAAAGCGTTGGATGGCGATCTTTGAGTCATTCACAATTTGTGATTAGTGCTGGCTATCAAGTGTGTTCCCCTCAAAATGTCTCCTTTTTCGATAAGGAATTGATTAAAAGATTCTATTATCAAATCGACGTTATCATAGCTGAAGGAGGACGAGCAAAAAGAGTCATCGTCCATGATAAGAGTCCCGGTCTTCTTCCCACTCTTCGGTGCTTTGATGACCGACCGGAAGGATGTGACTCGGGACCAAGTGGAGGCGGCTGGTCCCTAATCGGCATCAAAAGCCGCAGATATGCGGGGACTTGGATTGACCTCTGGCCATTGTCGATTGTACCTAACTAGGCGCGTTGTATGTATATGCATTGTAGACAGTATCGTAATTTACAAGATCTAAGGGGAAGAAGCGAGATAAATGTCTCTTGCAGTTGTAGTTTCCAAAATCAGTCGCGTTATATCTCGAGGGGGGTTGCGTGAGGAGAGTATGAGCGTGGTTGTTTCTATAGCTAATACATCAGCGAGTTGCTGCAAATAGCAGCAAATGCAGCCCAGCCTTCATCCCTTCACTGCTAAATCGAATCATTAAAGTTTAATTCATTGCATTATTTGTTTGCTTGAGAAATACTTTGCAAGAAATTGCTTTTAAAGTAAGGTATTGTGAGGTGATGAAAACCATATGGACCTGCATCGCTGGCTACTTAACAAGCTGCAACTCAATCGATTTATTATGGGGTACTGCTGTCTCGCATATGCACGTATTGCAGCAGCGCACTGGCCGTTCGTTGCCCAGCACTGGCCTGTAGAGAGTCGATTTGCCCAATAAAGCAGTTTAATGGCTCATATTCGATGCATTGTTGGCTGAATCAATCAGTCTAAAGATCTGGACCTGCCGATCTTGACCCTAGTGAAAGTGTGATAATCGTCTGCATGTGATATCTTCAGTTGGGAGTTTTGACTTCGTAGCACCCACGTAGAGTGATTAAATACTGGGTATCGTTTCGAGCGTCTCTTCATGCCTATGGAAGAGGCACCAAGTGACTATAGAATTTGCATTTGACATTTCGTATACACATGATTGGCCATATATCGAGTATCACCATTCCAAGCTCGCATTTGATCAAGGACGCAGATGGCATTATAGTTTTTATTCGGCCATAAAACATCCAGTAGGAAACTTTCTGTGACAATACAATCACATGTACGGGCATTCAAACCTAACAGCACACCCTAAATCCCCAGTCTAGATCATGATATCGCAATCTTAGCGTCCATAGTTGTCAATACTCACGCTGCTACGACAGCCAATTTACCCCGGAAATGCACAAGTAATAACTCAGTGTGAAACAGTGTCTCATCCTCATCTTCGGGCTCATTATGTGCGAGAGCGGAGGAGCCCTGCCAAACTCCTGTTGTTCGTGACGACTAACGACAGAAAGCCTTTCTGATACACTGCTGTCAAGGAGCCCAAACTTCGGATTAGCACTCAGTACACCGCTCACGAACAGCCTAGGAAGCAAACATGAGAGATAATCTTGTTGATCGGTCGACTATAAAGCTCTCCTGAAATCCCACGATATCCTCTCCTTTCTGCTCATCAAGCATTCACACAGCACAATCTGAAGCATCCACCACTCTGCCACTTTTTCCAAGACTTTATTTTATTTCTAATTAGAAATTTCACTATCAAATATTTCAAAATGGTCTCCTTCATTACCATCACCATCTCAGCTCTTTGCATGGCTCTCGCTACTTCTGCTGCTCCCACTGAAGCAGGCGTTCAAGCAGCTGCCTCCAACACCGGCGATATCACCTGGTACAATACCGGCCTTGGCGCCTGTGGCCAGACCAACAACGACGGCCAGCTCGTCGCCGCCGTATCCCACTCTCTTTATGACCGCGAGCACCCCTGCGGCCGTAAGATCCGCATCAACTACCAAGGCAGGTCCCTGGTCGTGACCGTTGTCGACCGCTGCCAAGCGTGTGCTGAAGACGACGTTGACCTCTCTCCTACGGCTTTCGAGAATGTTATTGGTCCACTCGGTATTGGTCGTGTCACTGCTAGCTGGGACTGGGCTTAAATCAGCCCATTGTGGCCGCTCTCAATGTGATCTGGAGCTTTTTTCTTGAATGGTATTGATTTTATTGTGGCTGAGAAACTGAAAAAAAAAAAAAAAAAAAAAAAAAAAAAAAAAAACAAGAAAAAAAAAAAAAAAAAAATTGTTAATTTTTTTAAAAAAAAAAAAATGTTAATATTTTTTTTTATTTATTGTGAAATAGGGGTTGTGTG
>JAJKFY010000033.1:117635-240815 GCA_021066465.1 Trichoderma asperelloides
GTTTTGGGTTTTGAAAAAAATTCCGTTTTATTTTTTTTTTTTTATTATAAAAAATTAAATTTTTTTTTTTTTTTTTTTTTAAAATTAAAAAAAAAAAAAAAAAAAAAAAAAAAAAGAAATACGAGGCAGATACTGTTAAATCCATTGAGAGATAGTTGGCAATAATTGGAACGGTTGTAACTTTGTTTCATTTCTTCTTCTGACAGAGGAGTTCCTGTTGTGGTGCCCTTTATCCATGATGACAAATTTAATCCTTCAATTGTAATATCGAATCCCATGCCAAGTAGTGTATAATGAAACGAGTCTACAGACAGGGCTTACATTTGCTCTATCTGCGACGAGCTTGCATGCCGTTGAACACTTGGCGCTTCGGCCCGTCCAACCCCACCTTCCGGACCCGAGCCGGATCAAGCCGAAACCAATGACATGTCGAGGCTTGGAATGTCGAGACATTAATATGATACAGATATGAACAATGGCCAAGGTCGTATACTGTGATATAAATAATAGTTATTCATAACGCTACCATTTCTCACGACAATCACATCTTGCTTGCCCACTCTCCTTTCTCTTCCATACTGCAGATGCAATCCCTGTGGCGTTCTTGGCGATAACGGAATCTACTTTATCTCTGACTTTGTACGCTGCATGAAATCGTGCAATAGACACCGAGGAGGTAACTTATCGGCACCCCCTAATTGGCTGCATCTTTTGGCTCTCTTGGAATCGTTTCATGGCTGAACATATTCCCTAAAAATGCACAGGCTTCAAGAGGTTTGATTTGCCTCGCGATGGACTAGCAACTACCAATCACTCTGCCCAAATTAAACACCATGCTAGTAAAGTACCAAGAATATTTTGATAGAGGGTCTCGAGCTTCTTTGGTCTTGATTTCCAAGCCTGCCGAATGTAAGGTTGCAAAGATCTTGGCTTGGCAGCTCAGCTCCATGCTTACAAGCAATTCCTCGGCCCCGTTCCATGCCACTCCCACTCTCCACGCCCCCTTTCCCACGCACCGAAGCAAATCCAATATCAGCCTAGCTAGTCATATTTTCTTCAAATTAGTTGATTAGATCATACATCCATCACAGAAACTACAGACAGAAGGATAAGATCAACATACTCCACCACTAGCTAGATAGTCTGAAAATCCCCAGCATACCGAGAACAGAACGGCAACACTACCGGCAAATAGTCTCGATAGCCTCCTGCCTGATTAGTGCTTCTGATGCCCACCAAACAGCTAGTTATGCCAAGGAAAACAAGCTCATAGCAAAGCTTTAGCTAGCTCCTCCCTCGCATCCCGCCCAATTCAGCCGCTAAAGAAGAAAGATCAGCGCCGCTCCATGACATCAGCTAAGTAAAGTTAAGCACACTCTTCATCTAATCGATGACGAAGAGTTGTATCATGAACAACAATTCCAGGTTTTATCCTTCTCTAGACGACGAAATCGCAAATCAACCCAAAAATGTCTCGCTTCTAGCCTTGATCATCTTTTCTAGGTCTACTCCCCCATCAACACCAAAAACACCATCCCGCACAATCATTTTTAGTCTCACCTCTCGTCGTATGTGCCATCTTTTCCAAGCCCTTCTCCTGTATTATTGTCATCGGGTATCACATCTCATGTCACACTCTTGCACCCTCTCCCTGTACACTCAGAGAAGCCTTGTTAGTTGAATCCTCCTCGTACCATTAGAATACTACCCTCTCACATACCATCCGGCGCAATCATCTACATTCGCCACGTCTTCCGTCCTATTTCACCATTACACATGGCATCATTAACAGCCCTGGTCTAGTAACCTTGCCAATACGCCTTCACCCATAGCCTCTCATCAAATATCCCTCATTGATCACTCAACCCGACTCGACGTCCGTCATACCTTGTAAGACAAGACCATCCGTCTCGGGATATTGCCACGTCCGTGCATCCCCATATCCCAAGCATTCTTGGCTCCCTACGACCCTAGTCGTTCCAGTCGATACAGTGCTTAGTCGCATCCGCCGTCATACAACAGCTACTAATTATTTTTTTTAAAAAAAAACACAAAACACACTGTCCAACCTGCCTAAATACAACTTGACTACTCGCACATCACAAGATTTGCCGAACGGTAAAAGGACGAAAATCTCTCAGTGTCCCCCATGAATGCGGCAAAAGTTGGCCAACATGCCATGTAGGAAGCCTAGTTGTGAGGCGTGTTGCACAAACATAGCCTGTACACGTGTAATAGTATGACACTGCGTAGTCTTACAGGGGGCATGAGTGAGCATGTGTGTGAGAACGCCTTTGCTACTCTTGCTTTTTTTTTTTTTTTGTAGACGTGTCCAATTCTCGTGGTGCTGGAGGCTTAGATTGTATGCTAGTCTAGCTTCAGACGTGATTCGCATGTGATATCTTCTTATAATATTAATCATAGCATGATATATGAGGTATTACACGGAGCTATCTAGAGAGCAATCATAGACGAGACGTGTATACAGTAACAATGCGTACAGATTGTCTCGTATATATAAGTTGACCTTACTGAGATATAAGCGATCTACCTGTATGTCTGTGAGGCCATAGGCGTCTCGTCTGGGGATATAGAAGTTTCATAATGTGATAAGCAATTCAAAACACTCCTACATCCGTAGGAGCCCCAAGCCTTTTGTATAGCGTGAGCAAAGGTATCTTTTTTCGTCAAGGAACAGAATTGTAACATAAACCAACCACCATAATAGGAGCCAATTGAAAAAGAAAACAAAGCAAGTTGGGAATATACTTGGATCTGTATGTAGTGAAATCGCATTCCTCTTATATTCTGCAATCAACATCTATACCCAGTAGCCCTATCGCCGGGGTACTCCGGATCGAGCGACGAAGAATGGATGCTTGAGCGCATCAGCTGGCTTCAATCGCTTGTCAGGATTCAAAGCTAAGCAGTGATCCAACAAGTCGATGAAGTGATTGAGCTCCCTGCTTTCGGCATCGTTCATACCGCTTGAAGCAGCCAAAAGTCGCGTACGCAGGTCCCGTGTTGGCTTGACAATGTTTAATGGTCGCAGCGCCGTCTATAAGTGTAATACGTTAGCCCTAGTCTCATGACAACAAATGAAAGAATCTTGGCCCAAAGGAAGCCACATGCCGGGGTTTAGTATACATACCTTGCCAAGTACTTTGTCGCGCTCAATGCTGATAAACTGTCCCTGGTCGTCAAAATGGACACTTGATAATTGACCACGTTTATATAGCTTTGGCGTTATTCTGCCACGAATCTCCATGATAGTCTTGAGCATCTGATTATTGCTGTCTCCCGTGAACAAGATCTTGCCCGTGTAGAGTTCGTATAGAGTGCAGCCTATAGACCACATATCCACTCCATAGTCGTAAGGCATTCCTAGGATGATTTCAGGGGCTCTGTAGAAGCGGCTTACGAGGTATGGCGTAATCTCAGTATGTGCGGTCGCGGCATCAGATCGATCAATAGCTGTTCCAAGATCGCATATCTTGAGGATGTTTCGAGTCTCGTTGACCAAAATATTGTCAGGCTTCAAATCGGCGTGGATGATGCTGCATTTGCGCATGTGGGCCAGGGCGACAAAGATCTGGTATGCGTATGCTTTTGTTGCTTTCAGGTTGATGCCTACGTTATTGCCAAACTTGCGCAAAACTTCACGCAAGTTCATGCTAAGATTCTCAAAAGCCAAACACAGATGGCCTCGATGGTCGAAAGAATGTTCAAACTTGACAATGTGCCGTCGGTTTTCGGGATCCGCTTCGTTGAGCTTTTGAAGAATAGCGATTTCTGTATAGCCTCCCTTGCGAAGGGCGTCGTTATTTCGCATCATCTTGATAGCGACGAGCTGCTTGGTGGTGATGTCAACTGCACGAGCAACTCCCGAGAACATACCCCTGCCGAGTGTAGCCTGGATCTGATAACGGCCTTTAAGAATTTCACCGATACGGATCTTGTAATAGCCATCCTTGTCGTCACCTTCGAGAATGCCTCCCTTATCAGCGGCCTCTGTGGCATCGTTGGCTTCAGCAGGTACTGCCGTCTCGTTCGCCTGGGCCTTGCTAGCATACTTTTCCTCGTCAAAATCTTCCGCAAACATGTCAAAATCGTCATCATCGTCTCCCTCGCCTGCAGATGGCTTTTGTGGAGGCGCACTGGGCGCTTCGTTTACAGGGTTCTGCTTGAGCACGGCTACAGGCTCAGGTTCGCCGTGGATGACGACCTGTCCATGACGCAGTTCATGTCGGCGCTCATCTTCCCTCATGTCGACAGTAGGGTCATAATCGGCAGCAGAAGGGCCGTCCTCATCGTTAGCTTTAACTGCCCCATGGGAATTCATGAGATCTTTGTCGTCGAAGAGATCGATGCCTCCAGGAGAGGGCGCGTCATGCGACATGGGCGATCGAGGCGACGGAAAATCTGACCAGTTAGTCACTGTTAATGAATCATGTTTAGCATGGGACGTACTTGAACCTGGAGACTGGGACATTTTGCTGTCTGAACGCTGAGACTGCAGCGGCGTATCCGACTGCAAAGATGCGGGCGACAATGCTTGAGCTTTAGAAGTGGCAGCTCCAACAGCATGAAGAAGGAGAGGCGTTGCAGAACTGGATTTTGCTAAAAGCTCACCACGTCTTTTGCGGCGGCGTTCGATTTCTGCCTCTTCATCGAATTCTTCGGCTTCATCGTAGTCTACCTCGGGTTCATCCGGCATCGAAACCTCCCTATTCTTGTATCAGCTTGTCTTGTCGTCTAAATTTTGCGCCAGGGGGGGGGGGAGAAAAACGGGGGGGGGGGTCAGCTCACCTTGAAA
This sequence comes from Trichoderma asperelloides, assembly GCA_021066465.1. NCBI lineage: Eukaryota > Fungi > Ascomycota > Sordariomycetes > Hypocreales > Hypocreaceae > Trichoderma > Trichoderma asperelloides. Next base: position 122,452 of record JAJKFY010000033.1, read on the forward strand.
TAGCGGCAGGCATAGAACCGTCGTTGTGAGTCGTTTCCTTCTGAGTTTTAGCATCATCTTCCAGTGCCTGGTTTGTATCCCCTGCGGAGGCTTTCCTAGCTGCAGAATTGTTGCCCCGAGTGCTCACATCAGCATCATCATATCGCAGTGTCCGTGAATCGTGTCGGTCAGAGTAGCCTTCGCGGACAAATCGATCCCCGCCTCGCTTGTCTCCGCGGCGGTACTGGTGAGGCGACGGGCTCCGAGGCCGAGGCGATCGTTCAGAATATCGATCTCGGTCGCGATGGTATCGATCCCGTTCGCGGCTTCGATCGCGCTCTCGGTCCCTACGACCACGCCAGTCGTAGCCCTGGTTCACAGTACGTGATGCAGGCCGGTCGAGATCGTCATATGCAACGCGAGATCTTTTGTATTCATCCCTTCGGTGGTCGTCGTAAGCACCGCGATCATGGCGAGCGTCTTGATCTCGGGCTCTGGAGGGAGGGAGGCGATCCCTATCATCGCGCGACCGCTTGAATCCTCGTGGCGAGCGGCTTCGTCGAGACGAGTTGTTGTACTTTGATGTCGTATCGAGATCGGGCGAGGAATTTCTATTCCGCTGTCTGTCTTTACGGTCAACACCGTTTCTCTCCGCGTGCGACAGTGAAGTTGCCTTCAAATCTCCAGCTCTCTCTTCAAGAATTTCACCCTCATCGGAACTGGACGTCATTTTGATGCCTTTCTTATCTGAGATTTTCTTTCCCCTTTGGACCTCTTGTGGGCTCCCTTTCAGTATCAACAGAGAATGTGTCAGTAATTGATCAGGATAGCAAGCACGTGGCAGGCGAAGAGTCCAACCAGGTCAGCGTTTTGACTCGCCAAAGAACTTGGACACGAGATAGTGCCGGCACACGATGGCTCTAGGAGGCTTTGCCGTGATTTCAGTTATGCCTCAAAATTCAAACAAGTCGGAAATAGCTGACAAGGCACAAAGAAAGAAAAACGCAGCGAGTCAGCTCAGCGGTTGGAGATGGGAAGCGATGGCGAGACGGTCTCGAGATAATGGCGGTTGGGTTTCAGATAACAGGAAGAGCGGCAAGGATCATTCAGCCTAGCGTGATTAGGTAAGCACTCTGATCCCTGCAGCCGGTCTCACCGCCCAACCTTTTGGGCTGGCCTCTGGAGGCCTTTTTTTTCTGGGGCTGACGATCTGCCACCTGCCACTCGCACCTCAAAGAACCAACATCTCGGCCTGAGATTCTCTGCAAATCCGACTCGCATTTTCCGCAGTGATCATATCTATTAAGTCAAAATGGGTGGTTCTAACCGAGAAGGTGATTTCATTTTCCTCCCCCTCGTTCTGCTGATTTCCGCCCCGCCAAACCGCCCCTCCATGGCTGCTGACGATGGAAATTTCTAGGCGGCAAGGCCAAGCCCTTAAAGGCCCCGAAGAAGCAGAACAAAGACCTCGACGAGGACGACTTGGCTTTCCTCGAGAAGAAGAGGGCTGGTACGGCTCCCCTCCTGTAGTCCGACTACCGACAAATCCCCCATGATCCGTGGAAGCGCAGAACGCAGACTGACACTTAGCAGACGAGAAGGCGCGCAAGGAGTTGGCTGCCAAGGCCGGCGGCAGAGGCCCTCTGAACACTGGCACTCAGGGCATCAAGAAGAGCGGCAAGAAATAGACGAAAGGCGACGAAGCAATATGTTTTTGAGGAACGTTTACATGAGCCTGCTGCGACGTTTGCGATAATATGGGAAGCTACAAGAGGAAGCCTGTGGGAGATGACTATTCACATGGCAGCGACTGTTGGATCATGGAAAGGCCACGTCCGCTCTTAGGGATAAGATCTGTAGTTTCCGCAGGGAATGTTACCCGGCGTTAGGAAATATATACTTTTTTATACACTGATTGGATATCTGCGGAGGTTTGCGCCGTCCAAGTCTATGCTGGCGATGCGCCGAGAAGCGCGGCGCTTAAAGGAGCGATTCTACAATACAGAAAGAAGTGATGCTACATGAGAATCAGTTGGGCTTGAGGCTTTAGAATACGAGATGTCGATTTTTGTCCATATAATACGAACTCCATATGTCTACTCGGCATATGCCTACATCTTGGATACCTGCGTTCAGCTTGGAAGAGGAAATTTGCAGAGGCCTCCCAAGCAAGCCTCGTTTCTTGAACATTCTTGAACAAACATTAATGCCACAATCTGTATTGTTTTTCTTTTTTTTTTCTTAATCACACAAAGAGTCCGGATGCTACATCCGAGTTAATGCCAATATTTATTAGTAGTCTACCACTTACAGTAAAGCCATACAAAGACCAATGCCTGCCGATCTAAGCGCTATGTACCAACTACGGCCTCCATCAGCACCTGTCATGTGCAATCGTCTCCGATTAAATGCAGCGCCAGTCTCCGGCCAGCGCCGAGGCCCCCAACCATTCCGCCGAAAGGTCCACCCAGGCCCGAATATCTCAAGCGACATGCCCGCATGAAGACTCCCAACAACTCACTGAAAAACTCCATTCTATTTCGTTTCCCAAGATGATAAAAATGTGAAATTGATTCTTTTCAAATGAAACATAATACGTTTCTCACATTAATCAATTTTCTTCTTCTAATCACATAAGAAAAAGAAAACAAAAGAAGACAACATAAGTTAATAAACTACCTTCACGATGGCGGCGGGCAAATCCACCAACGGCGCCTCATCATCATCATCGTCATCTTCATCAGACACTCTCCGCAAGCGCCGCCTCTCCGACTCCCTGCTCTCAGCCGTCAAGCACGCCGAGCAGAAAGTCGAGCAGAAGCTCCTCCTGCTCTGGGACGATCTCCCCGCCTGGCGCCGTGACAACGCCTTCATCCTCTCCGGCTACCGGCCCATCCGCCCATCCTACACCGAGTCCGCCCGGTCCCTCTTTTACCTGCACAACGAGTTCGTCAACATCTGGTCGCATCTCGCCGGCGCCGTCATCGCCATCGCCACGGCGACCTGGCTGTATCTTGTGATTCATCCGCGCTATGAGACGGCCAATTCGTCAGACGTGCTGGTCTTTGCCTGCTTCTTTGGCAGTGCCGTGGTGTGTCTGGGCATGAGCGCAACGTATCATGCTTTGACGGACCATAGCCAGGAGGTTTCCAGATGGGGAAATAAACTAGACTACACTGGCATCGTGGCCTTGATTGTGGGGAGCTACGTGCCAACGCTGTACTATGGCTTCTTTTGCCATCCTATCCTGATGACGGGATATCTGTATCTGGTGAGTGGACATGCACACAGTATTCAAACCAAGAAGACGTGCTGTGTTGTTTTACTATAACTGAAAGATATTTGTATGTGTAATCTCTGACGCAAGAAAACAACCATAGATATGTATCCTTGGCATGGGATGCGTGGCCGTCTCTTGGGTCGACAAGTTCAGAACACCTGCCTGGAGACCCTATCGTGCTATGATGTTTATCAGCTTGGGCCTGTCTGGCATCATCCCCATATGCCACGGCTTCCTTAAATTTGGCTACCAATCTCTCGAAGATAAAATGAGCCTTAGCTGGGTCGTATTGCAGGGCCTCCTGTACATATTCGGCGCAGTCCTTTATGCGGTTTGTTGCCCATCCTGTTACATTGTCAGCTACAGTTTCTAACCTTTTTTCAAACTTATAGGCTCGCTGGCCAGAGAGAGCCTATCCTGGAGCTTTTGACATCTGGGGCAGCTCCCATCAGATATTCCACATGTTTGTCCTCTTTGCGGCGGCAACACACTTCTACGGCATGGCAAAGGCGTTTGATCACCACCACGCGGGCATGGGTTCCCAGTGTTTGTAGGTGAAGGGGGAAAAATTGCAAAGAAAAAGTTTGGAACATAGTACTATTGGCACATATATTTATAGACACGGCATTTGCGCCGAGATTCCACCTGATAATTACGCCGTTCCCTCGGGGTATTTCTCCAGCCCTAAATCAATTACTCGTACAAGTCCCGAACCCATGGCTACCGCCGCCCAAGATCCATGGTCCTGGTTAGGATTCCACTCAATGGCAGTGATTCTCGTCAGTGCTTCGTGTAGAGTGGCGCGAAATGGGTCTGTCAAATCGCCAGCTTCGTCATCGTCCTCTTCGCCTTCACCCTCCTCTCCCGCACCCTCGGCAGGCTCCTTGGCCCGTAATTTCTTGCCCTTCTTTGCGCTCGGTTTTGCCTCTGGTTTTGAGTTTCTGTTCTTGTCTACTGCAAAGCCATGCAAGACGCGACAGACGCCCCGAGCCGCTGCTGGTGAGTCCGGAGGAAACAGATATCCCGGCCGGTGCTCATGTTGGAAAACTCGTACCTTGTCCGTTGATTCGTGCCGGTTACTGAAAACTTCGGTTTGTGCGTTGAGACACCATAGAGACCCATCTGTCGCACCGATGAGCAGAAAAGGGTGAAGTCGCCCGACAGCTAGGCATGTGAGAAAGCTATCCCCAGTAAACACCCGCCGGCAGACAGGGAAATGGGCATGATGCAAAAATCCAATAATGGTATTCAGCGCACTAGCAGACGGATATATGGATAAGAAGCCAAGAAGATGATCACTGTATGCCAAGAGACCTGGCTGTGTATGTACCAGTGGTCTTTGGGCTTCGGTAGTTTCGTAGCTCGGGGCCTGGAGATCAATGACTCTGGCAGTGCCGCCCACTGGAATTGAAGCGATAATGTTTGGTAATGTAGGGTATCCGGACACCATATCGATGATGTCGCTGTGATGGACTGGGTGCCTGGATAAGATACGCTGAGGATACACCGACCACAGAGCAATCGACCCATCAGAGTAGCCGACGGCTATTCGATTGCAATTGACCCACGCTATTGCAGTAGCTTTTATGCTGTACTCATCAATCAAGTTGAGCACTGCAAACGGCTTCTGAAGTTTGTCTGCAGCTTCGTTAGCATCAAACAAAAATGACAAAGAGAGGGCAAAGAGCGGATGATCCAATCAGCTTACAGTAGGCTTCCTCCTCTTCGCCGTCAAGATCCCCAGCATCGGCAACATAGACATTTCCATCGCTCGAGAGGACCGCAATGTGATTGCACGACGGGCTCCATCTGACCCTTCTAGCCCTTCCGTAGTCCAAGCACAGAGTCTTTCGCAGTGCAGCAGGCTCTTTTGATGTGCGAGTGAATTCCTCATCTGTCTTGGTACTCTTAAACTCCCAAATCTGGATAACGCCCTGCTGCTGGAATCCGGGCTTCACAGATTCTTCCTCGTAATTGTAAAAGTCTTGGTCGGATTGGGGTATAATCGCCAGGGCAAGCAGCTGTTTTGGGTTCTTGTCTCGCCGAGGCGCCCAATCCATGCCCAAGACAAGGCCGCCAACATCCAGCATCCATCCGCATTCTACCTTTTCATCATCCTCATCTTGATCAAACGGTATATTGCTTTGTGATAGAGAGCAGCTGGCTCCTGGCTCCATCCGCACTTCCTGCTGCGTGTCATGCGGTCCCGTCAAAACAGGCATGCTCAGCTGCGGAAATCGGTACATTTCAGACTCTTCGGGAGGTAATTCTGACCACACATCATTAGGTGGCAGGCCCTTGCTCACCTGCTCATACCATTGCTTGGCCAGACGGGCCTCCTTCTCAAAGCTACCCGGAATCCAAAACCCCTTGTCTGTCGGTTCATCTTCGTCTTGCGGCACCTTTGGCGGGTACAACGTCCATCCGCTCCATCGCTCCAGCAGCATGTGAGCCATCTCTATGCGCTCAGGCCGGGGCCCATACAAGGTCCTCACCAGAGCCTTGCCACGCATTCCTCTCTCGTACGGCCCAACATATCCCTTGTGCTGGCCTTCTGGGGGGATGAGCTCAATGTCCAGATATCCCGTCACTTTCATTTCACCAGGATCGGAGAGCTTGGGGGGTTTTGTTTGCTTGGGGCGCTGGCGAGAAGGCCTTTCTCTCACATTGGCTTCGCTGGCGCTGTCGTTCATCTGCACATCCTCTTCATCCTCATCTTCGTCCTCGTCCTCTGCAGCGCTTCGCTCATCCGCGAGCGCCTCGAAATTGTCGTCATTGTCATCTGCAGTTTTGCGACGCTTTTGAGCCTGGCTTTTCTCGTCTCCTGAGCTAAGAAAATCGTACTTGTCGAGAGTATACTGTTTTGTGCGATTCGACCTTCTGGTTCTCATAGTGCGTCGCGTGTGAGAAAAAGTTGAGTTTGGAAGTCTGAGAACCGCGACCTGGTGGGGCTTCAGGTGCGAAAAAATATACTTTTAGTAGTAGCAGCTGGTATGGAAATGCCAGCCTCACACCAGAGATGTTCACGATAGTTTCACATAGAAAAAATTAAAATAAAAAAACCTTTTTTGCTTATGATTTAGAGTCCGGGTCTAGCTCATAGTATATGGCAGTTTGCATGAGCTGGTGGATAGGCTTGTTTGGTAGCTTTCATCTTTTTTTTTTCAACAACGGGACCGCTGAATTTTAATTGAGAATAAAAACCGTTAAAATATAGCACAAGACATTGCGACCATTAAGATTTTTGTTATAAGCTTGGCATAACTGAGCTACAAAGAATCTCCTGAGCGCTTTTTATTCCGACTCTTTGTTGCAAAATAACCTCTTTGGACAAAGCAACATGAATGATGATGCTACCCTTGAGCTTTTGAGAAGCTCGAGCAGCCGATATTTAACCGAAGGCCATATCGCCGCCACCTCTCATATTCATGCCGCTGGCCCCTACACCTGACAACTCCAATAGTGTGTAATTCGACGCTCAATTGGGACATAATGAGCGATCTTCTGAGTACTCCGCCCCAAGATCAGGGCCATAGAAGAAATAAAGCGTCTATTACTCGTGGTATGTGCTGCAGGAGTCTGCACATTCGATGACGAATACACATGTTTCGCTTTACAAATAATAGCCCCTCCATCCTCCATCGCTGCTCACGATGTGCACTGCGGGTATGAGACGCCGCACACATGCTGACATTTAAACATAGCAACAAGACCAAGATCTTCCACCAAAGGACCTTTGGATGCCGACAAGTCAGTTTGATTGGACACTTACATCACCAAAACTTGATTGTCATCTCTGTCTAACTGAGTGTTAGTGGGCTATTAACGTCTCCGGCGGCTTCTGCCTCTCAGCTAAGCCCGACTCTCGTGTCGCCAGCACGGTCTCCCTCCAACACAGCACATCCTCGACAGGCTCCACCATCTCCGACTCCTCAACTGGGAGAAGCGAGACCAAAGGACTTTGCGTTTCTCTTGCAGCCTGAAATCTACCATCCCCTAAACTTGCAAAACATCCCCCCTGCGTTCAGAAATTCACAGAAACAGCCTGGCCCAGAAGTGCCGATAGACCAACTGCTAGCCAAAGGCCACTTCAGGGCAGCGGCCATTGCGGCAGCCCAAGAATTGACTGGCTCAGTCATAAACGGGAGTAGCATCGATCCACTTGATGCTAATAGGATCTTCAGGCTTCTGTATACCCGGCTTGCCTGTCTAACTTTGATCGACGCAACGTCACTTGCAGCCCAGGAGGCAAAGGCGCTAGAAGACTTGAATGATCCTCGGAGATATATAGATGACATCACAAATGAACATCTTGTGCCGTGGGAACTGCGCGTGCTACATGTACGGCTGCAGGCACTAGGATTTGGAGATCCCCGCCGAGCTGTGATGAGTTACCATGACCTTGCTAGAGAAGCCAGAGAGAATATCAGGAAAGCGTCTCTGGCACATGACAACTCTGCTAGAGAGCTCTGGAAGTCAAGGCTCCATGAATTGGGTATCAAAGTAGCAGGGGCCTTGATTGAGATGGACGATCTTTCCGGCGCGGCACACCATCTCGGGAGTCTAAGAGATCGAGGCGACGGCAAACTGGCTCTGTCAAAGGCGCTTCTCTGGTTACACCTCGGCGACACACGGAATGCAAAGTTGTGTGCGAGCCAGTGTTCTGAGGATACCGAGAACATCGAGAAGATTATCTTGGCTCTGTGTGACATGGCAGACTCGAACTATGAACTGGCGCTACAGAAATGGCAAGAGTTTGACATTATGGCGGTAGATGAGATGGTTGGGGTCAACCAAGCCGTGTGTTTAATCTATCTTGGACGGATTCAGGAGGTGAGATTTGTGAATACTATTGACTTGGACAACGCCCGTACTGATGTGACTTGCAGGGGCGTACGATACTGGAGAAACTGGTCGACTCAGGCTTATCGTCGCATACTTTATTATTTAATCTATCGACTACATACGAATTATGCTCGGAAAGAAATCGAATATTAAAGGGAAGGCTTTCGGAGAAGGTTGCTAACATGGAGGAATCGCCATTTGGGTGGGAGAAGACGAATGCTGATTTCAAGCTCTAAATAATGAACGCTTTACACACATACATGGTATATTTCTTGGATGGAACGAATATTTTGCGCTCTTTGTTTTTCACTAGAATATCATATTAGAATAAGTGCATTTGTATCCCAGCGGACCCATAACTATTGTGACCAATCCAACCAGGCGTTTCTTCTATTATAAGAGGCAGCTTTTGGTCGAACGTGCAAGGCGGCAGCGCCAATGGTTCACAAAAAAGGAGAAGTACCAGGCTTATTTCCTGTAATGAAGGAGTTGACTGATCTTGAATACCCTTTACAGTGAATCTTGTCAATATTTTACATAAATAGCCGGGGCGGATATCGTAGAACCGACCTCAAACCCAGCGAGAGGAGAATACCCCGGATATCAATACCCCACACTGGGACTCCATTATACGCCGCGAGCCGCTGAGCCTCGGTACTTTAAGCTGTACTTTAGTACTTCATCCCGCCTCAACAATTCTTCTTGAAACCTCTTCAAGGAACTTCATAAAGAGTCTTTATTCTTTCATCTCATATATACCATCTCACATTTGAAACAATGGCGGACAGAGTCTCACAGGTCGTCGGCCACCTCAATTACCCAAAGGGCCTCCTCGCCAACCAAACCGCCATCGTCACTGGCGCAGGCCAAGGCATCGGCGCCGAAACAGCCCGCCTCTTTGCCAATGAAGGTGCCAAAGTTGTCGTCGCAGACATTGACGCCAGTACGTAACAAATGCAAAAAAAAAAAAAAAGTTACCTATACAATTATGAATCTCTTATCTAACTACTTGTAAAACTGCAGAAAAGGGTGATGAGGTCGCAGAGTCCATCCGCAAAAACGGCGGCCAGGCCATCTCCTTTAGCGGCGACATCCTAGACTCGGCCTACATCAAGGCCCTCATCGCCAAAGCCGCCGAGTTTGGCAACGGCAAGATTCACATCCTCGTCATGGGCGCCGGCTACACGTGGGACGGCGTCGTGCACAAGATGACGGACAAGCAGTGGGAGACGATGATCGCCCTGCACTGCACGGCGCCCTTCAACATGGTGCGCGAGGCGGCGCCGTACTTCCGCGTCAAGGACGGCGAGCCTCGCAGCATCATCACCGTGTCTTCTACGTCTGGCGTGCACGGAAATGCTGGCCAGATCAACTATGCGTTGGCAAAGTCTGGCCTCATTGGCTTCACAAAGACGATTGCCAAGGAATGGGGCCCTGCGTTTGGCGTGAGGGCAAACTCGGTTGCTTTTGGATACATCCAGACTCGCCTTACAGCCGCCAAGGAAGACGGCGGCTTTGTAGTTGGGCCGGGCGGCGAGAAGATTGCCCTTGGTGTGCCAGGGAGAGGCAAGCCTGGCTCAGCCCCCCCTTCAGACATTCCTCTGGGTCGGCCAGGGACCGCAACGGAGGCTGCAAGCTCTATTCTGGCTGTAGCGAGCCCTCTCTTTTCATATGTAACAGGCCAGGTGATTATGGTGACAGGAGGCAGGAATATGTAATATGAGTGATCCTTGTGGCATGGTTGTTGTGTGGTCAAGCTGTAGCTATGACATATATTATAGCGTTGATTTTGTGCAAAAAATGGTAATGGTATATTTGATTAATTAGAAACGGGACTACCCTTCTCAGTGATATTAACGCCGGCCCATCCAACTCGTAGCAATCCATATGATACATCTTTCTTTCTGCCCTTTGTTTTTCAACCCTTAGACCTTTAGCCAAAGAGAAAACACGCCCTTGGCGTATTCAACAATTTCATCACCACCCAGCTTGCTCTCTCCGTACACTCGGTCCACGAAAGAGATGGGCACTTCGGCAACGGTGCATCCCATGGCCTTGGCACGAACCATCATCTCCATCTGGAAAGTGTAACCCTTGCTCTCCGTGCTTGAGATAACCTTCTCCAGAACGCTCTTCTTGTATAAGCGGAAGCTACCAGTCAGGTCGCTAACGCCCGGTCGCAGCACGGTATCGGCGAACAAGTTGGCGCCGCGGCTGACAAACTTGCGCTTGAGGTCCCAGCCAAAGACGCCGCCGTTGCCAGCGTAGCGGGTGCCGGTGACGATGTCGTAGTGGCCCTTCTGCTGCAGAGCAATCATCTCGGGGATGAACTTGGGGTGGTGGCTGAAGTCGGCGTCCATGATGATGACGAAGTTGCCGGTGACGAATTGCAGGCCGTGGACGTAGGCAGTTCCGAGACCCAGCTTTCCGGAACGAGTCTTGAGGATGACGTGGGGAGCGTAGGCCTTGACGAGCTGGTTGGCGACTTCTTGGGTGCCGTCGGGAGAGCCGTCGTCAACGATGATGAGTTCCCAGTCCAGGTTGCTGTAAAATGAAAAAGCAGAACCGTCAGCGCAAATATTCGCATTTAATGCTTTCCTCCCAGTTTTGTGGCATGGACGAGTGGCTTAAGCGTTCGAGGATGCGATAAACCACCTACTTCTCTGTAAAGGTGCGATTCAGCAGCCATGCCACGATGGGGAGGTTTTTCCTCTCGTTGTACGTCGGCAGAATGACCGAGTACTTGTCCTTGGTGATCTTTGCAGGTGCCATGATTTCGTCCTTGTGCTGGGAACGGAAAACCAGAAGAAGGAAAAGAGAGACGCGTTAATTGGCGATAAAGGAGTGTGCTGAAGTTGGGTTTTCGCGCGTCTGCTGCAGCTTGATAGCTGTCCTTCTGGAAGCTGGCGGGTAGCCGAAAAGTGGCAGTTCAGGGGCCGCTGGCCGCGATGACTAAGCAAAGTGCAATTGGAGGATGGCTGCCGACTGCCCGCTGGAGGAAGTTCGAGCTCTTCAACGTCCTTGTCTTTTTTTTCCGATGCTCCAGAAGCTGATGATTGCGGTATTATGCATCGAAGATTGATGCATCGGCTTCATCCTTGGCACAGCTGGTTTGCACGGATTGACAAAAAAAAAAAAAAACTTTGACCTAATTCCTGTGTTTTGACTTTTTTCTACGGGCTGACGATTGGCAGGGCTGGGGGATATAAAGTTGCGACAGTGCCGCATTGAATGCTGCAACAACAGGTTCACACACGAGACACAAGCTGCGATGCCGCAAGCCAAAGCGCCCGACTTTATCCATTGGGAGCTCTAGACAAGGCGAATCGTTCCATCCATCATTCGTGAGAATTGCAAGCATGGAAATCTCGGTGACTGCTGCTGCTAAGCTTCCAATCCGGCTCTCCGCTCTCTTTAGCCACATGACAACCTATGCTGGGATATCCATGCCGCCCTGCAGAGTTGCCGGCTTCTAATGTTCCATTCCAGGCACTGTCCAACAAGTACCTGTTCAAAGCCAAACAGACGTGCATTGCATTGGTACATCATGGCCAGAGCCCCGCTCAGACTGCCGGCTGCACTGGTGACTGGACGAATACGGAGCTGAAAGCTTAAGGTGGCGTCGCCTCCAGACCAAGGTTGCAGGTTTCCCCGCAAGAGTTGCTCGTTCAAACCACCGTCCCGATCGCGACAATTCACACAGTCTCGCCGCCGCGTCTGCTTGGTCATGCTCACAGTCCCTGGCAGCTTCTGCGGCCTCAAGCGCAAACACTGTGGAGCTTGTTAATGACGAATCTGCTTGCTGTCTGACCGCGCAAAGGCAAATCAGCGCTGCTCCCATACCCACAGGCGGCGCCGCCGGCATGTCTCCTTGCTGCCCATGGCCTCGCAGCAAGGTTCCTCGCTACGGTAAACTTGCGGGCGAGCGACTTCACCTCGGAATTATGGTACGAGAGTAGTATCGACTACCTGTGGAACCGGAACTGACTTCCTGCGGTGAAGCTGGTCCTGGATTCTCGTCTCTGCCTCTTCTTCTTTCAATCCTCCTGCTTCCCAGCGCACCCTCGCCTCTGCTGACATCAATTTTCACCTCGCAAGCAGTGCGCTACTCCCCGACCACCTTCATCTACGCCGTGTCCAAGCATCTCCATTTAGCCCACTATCATTGGCGCGCGACGCCTATCTGATACTTACGTCATAAATATTCTCCATCATGGCTGACGGCATCGCTCCAGCTGTTGACAAAGGTACGCTTGTGTCATGTCACTGTATATGCGATTGGGAGCAACCCGCGTCGCATGTTGTTATGCGCACTCTCAATTCAACTCAATTGATCCTCCCTGCCCTGGAATTGCCCTTTCTTTCCGCCATGCGACTGAACGATGGCCACCGCTTTGTAATGTATAGCGGCCGGAAGCCTTGCTAACAGCTTCATCAACAGTTGGCGCGCCTGAGCCTACAGCCCCCGAGGCCCAAGCTGGGGCTCCGACTTTGGAGACAGCCAAGCCAGAAGCCTCTGAGAATCCTCCAGCCCCAGCTGAACCTGCCAAAGAGCCTCCGATCATTGCTGAGACTAAAGCACCTGAAGTGGCGAAGCCGGCGGAGCCCTTCAACATTGTTGATGCTTTCAAAGTGGCTCATCAAATTCCACGACCTGTTGAGGTTCAATCTGTCCCTGAGACACCCGTCAATCAATCGGTGAATGGATCACCAAAGCCAGAGCTAAATATCCCCATGGAGACAGACGAGCCTCCAAAGCCACAAGAAGAGCCCGTGATAATCACTAGAGTTCAGGAGCCGCTGCCGACTCCTGCAGCGTCTATCCCGAATAGCGATATTGGGCCTGACTCCATTATTGATAAACCTGTGACTCCAAATGGCGAGTCGAAGACGGCCGAGATGGCGGGTGCTCTTCAATCTGGCAATGACGATGACAAGTCCGATGTATCAGAGATAATCATTGGAGAGAAACGCAAATTAGCCGAGGGCCCAGCGGATGCTCCTGCTGCTTCATCAGCAGCTGCCGAGAAAGAGGACTCTGACGAGAGCGAGCCGGCAGATAAAAAAGCAAAGATTGACAATGGTGAGGCGAACACCAATGGCGGAGCTCCGAGGAAGCCGGGTCGCCCTAAGAAGAACAACAAGGAAAAGAAGACAGCTCTTCCGGCAGTGGGGAAGACGGCGCGCAAGACCCGGAGTCAGGGGCCGGTGGAGGTCTAAAAGTGACGGCTGAAACAACGACTTCACGTTCCTTTTTCTCTCTCTCTCTCCTTTGTCGTCTCTTGGTTCTCTTTCTCCGATCTATGCTTAACGCCACTTGTTTTAGTGCCAAAATGGATCCAGGCCCCCGGTGATAAGGCGAAAAATGGTTCGCTTGCTTGCTTGATGATAGTGTTGAATTTTTTTTTTCATGGGGTGGTCGCTGTATATTTGTCCCAAGCTAACTAAAATGTTCGCCCATGGTATGGCATGATACGGCTTATTCCTCATATTAGGTATGCCTTATGTAACTGTTCGACTTTCCAATTTTTAGTATTTGCATCCGTGTTGTAAGTAGTGGGAAGCTTGATAACATACGGGGCTTTAGCACTTATAGTAAGCGATTCAGGTCTACTTGAAGATTTCTTCTGAGATGGCATAGAAACGTGGATGTGATTTGTGTGCTTTATTCGATCCTTCACCCGCCAGGATTTGACGTTAAATCTACAAACAATAATGGATAAAGCAAATTATGGCCATCGCAAATCCTCTCAATTTGAAGAAAGGAAATTTGCCGAAAGAAGTAGCTACTAAGTAGGAAAATAATAGCGAACTTTCTCAGGGTCATTAGCACACAGCTGTAATTACTATTACGTGCATTGTCATTGCACTGATGAGTATCTGATTCTAAGTTGTGTGTGTATTTTCGTCTTCCTGTCCCTTTTTTTTCTAGCTTTCCTTTGGTGGATACGCGAAGAGCGTCTTTGTACATGCTTACCATCAACAAGAAGAGCTCTATTGGCATCAACATGTATGCAGCGAAAACGCTGGCCTTGCTGAAGACGTATTTACATAAAGCGCATGTGAATGAATATATATATTCTTTGCAGGCAGAAGAGATATACTCGTTTCCCAGAGGCACGGAGCGTGCGAAGAGGACACGAGATGCAGCCCGCAAGCATCTTCTACATGACCCAGGACACCATGTGGTTATGCTTTCTATAAGTGCTCATACTCTCTGAGAATTTCCCTACCAAAAATCTACCTTTAGTATCTAATACCTTATGTACCTTATAGATTGGATTTACTCCCCACGCTTTATGGCTCTCATAAAGTTCGTAATCCCTCGCCAGCTTGAATTATATCTATACGTGGCACATATACGAAGTATACCTTTAGTTTTATAAACTCCACCACATACAAGGTGTATTGACAGCCAATAAAGCTACAAGATAGAAGCTCAGATGACTTCGATTTCAATGGTCTCAAAACTTGAAGCGCTCGCTCATGGACATATAAACGCACATTCAGCTTCCGACTTCAATGTCACAATCCAATATCCAAGACCACGCTCATCAGGCAATTCTCTTGCAACTTACAAGAAATTAAGCAAACAACTATTTACAGCAGAGCAGTATTACAAGGCACAATGCACTTTACAGCTCTCGCCCCCTACTTTTGCTCATCACTCTCGTCCTCACAGGACGCCCTGAACTATCCGCGGCATGGACGAGATCGAGAGGGCCACCACCAACGCCACTAACGTCTACCTTTACGACTGCCGCTGCAACAACTATTACGCTAACCACGGCATCGAGCGCTGTGCCCCCTCAAAAAGATTGCGCACATCGAGCTGCGGCGGTGCTACAGGACGAGGACGGCGTCCGTGTCGCCGCGCTTGTGGGACACCAGGCTGGGCGTGAGCAGTACGTCGAGTGCAGGGCCTACTGGCACAGTAGCTGCCAGGGTATTGCTTCTTTGCCGCTGGTGTTTGAGGAGAACTTTCAGTGCCGCGACATAGTAGAAAGGGGCAAGCATCATGGATGGTTCAAGCCACTTATGTGTGTATATCTTGTGCGGCAGCAGCAGTGGTCGGAAGACGTGGAGCAGGGTTGATATACTGGTTGAGAGAATGGCAGATTAAGGGGGAAACATGAGAGAAAAATATGAGAAGAAAGTACAAATAGAGTATCTCATAACGACGAGCACACAGCTGTATCACTCGTTGTATATACTTACCTTGTTATATCACAAGCGTTAGTAGTAGGTTTCTGCTATTACTGCTACTGCATTTACTCTACTGCATCTATTACTTCTACGATATACATAATGTAACAAGACCTTTTATTATTATTATTATTTTAATAAATTCAACGTTCATATTGCTACCTTGGTGTGTATTTCCATTTTACGGTCCCAAAGACATCATCGCCAACTCAACAGCTCTCCCCCCTGTTCGCCCCGGACAGACGGACAATAAAAGAGGCCTTGGTGGAGTGATGCCTCCACTTATGAATGGCTCGCCGCGGGACGCAATGCAGGGGCTTCGCTGCACGCTGTCGCTGGGATTAGATTCAGGGGAAGAATTGGAAGCGTATTGTATGGCATGCGCGCAATCCCATCACTGCCAATTATAGTCACAAGATTCAAGCTTTGCTCGTATAGATATTCCAACTCAGGCCACGACTACGGAGGCCTCTATGTATATGTGCGACTGATGAGGAGACGAAGGATAGAGTAGAAGCACTCGGGGCGCGCGCTGATTGCATAAATGCGAATGTATATCGCATGATGGGAAAAGAAATTGAAAACGGCGATTGCTTACTTACTTACATGTAGATAACGGTGCCTTGCAAGCTCTGTAAACGTCACTGGGACAGCACTGAAGAAATCGTTCTCAGCGACAGCGGGTACGTTGCGCAGATGCCAGTAATGGACTAGAGCGCATCCAATCGCCCGAGGCCAAGCAGGGATGGTAAGCCCCAATTTGAGCTCAACGACCGCGATAACCGTATCGACAAGGTGCTATGCATAAACCACCGCCTGCAGGTGTTATTACGGATGGAGTGCATACGAGGCACACCAACCTATATTTAACAACATGGAGATGCGGCCGGTACGATCTCCCCTCTTACTTGTGGAAGGACATGCGAGCTGGTGAAGATACAGCGGCAGCAACAGCAGCGGTAGCAGTACGTACTGATGTAATGCAACAAAATACCATCCATTCGTCAATCGACCAGTCAACCAAGACACAAGCCCGGGGTAGCTGGCAGATCGTCACCATCTGTGGCGAAGCACAGATCGGCTACAGCCGCCCAGCTCTTGGCCCTGCCGCTGTTAGGCCCGAGCATTCGGCGTGCTTAGATCATTCTCTGCGCTGAGATAAGAGCCAAGAAATACTACCTACATGCATAGTCAAAGACGCTGCATCATTGTTGTATGTAGCGTCTTTTCATTTCGTCGTGAGAAAGGCAAAAACAGCAAAGAATAGCGTGGGCGATTCCCGCGGCTTGCCCTGTGTCTTCCGATCGAGATGCTGGTCGCACCAACAGTGGTTACGAGTGTCGATCGCGGACATGGTGGCAAAAGACAGCAACTTGGCAGGCATTTTGTTCACGCATCCCAGCGAGGATCACTCAGAGGCCACCCCGCCGCAGCGATGATCTGTAGAGTCGGCACGAATGTATTCTGGGCAAGCAGCTGTAATTCTCAGATGGCGGTAAACAAGCATTGGGACGAGCTATTAATACAAAGCAACACATAATCGTAGAAGCAGCAGCATATGCGACGTATGCAAGAATAGTGAGATGATGGAAGATAAAAATATCTATACTTTGACGTTGGATGCAAGAATCCGACTGGTCACTGGGGATGTCATCGAGTAAATGCAGCTGCGAGCGCTACCAAGTAGTAGCGGCATTTAGGTGGTGCGGTACCTTCCTAACCGTGACAGTAGTGCAGAGTTTATCTGCATGGATGGCACTACCAAGGTACCTAAATATGTTGGCTCGATATTGCTTCCGTAGGTTGACAATCTCCAGCGCCCGTCTGTCCATCTATAGCAAATGCCCTGCACGAGATTTTGCAGCGCACCAGCAAGCTGTCACGCCTCGTGTCCTGCTGATGACTAGCATCTTGCTTGACTGACTGCCACGGCTCGTATTCATTCATTCGCGCCCCCCGACCCACTCCGCCGGTGCCTGGCATCAAACAGCCACCACCGGCCCAGGGAACCACTCGATGCTAAAACAGCAGCCAGGCGCTAACGCTGCAGTGGCTTTAAGGGGTCGCAAAAATAGCAACCTTTCAACGCCTTTTTCTCTCGTCGGGCCCGTTTTAGTGGCCACCGCGCCCCGTCCACGGCCAGAGGGGCGCTGGAGAGGAACCCACAAGGGGCAACGCGGACAGGGGCCGAGGCCAATGGGAATGGCGCGCGTACGGTCTGGCCGTTGTGCGCAACACGTCCACTTGGGCCAAGCGTAAAACAAGGCGAAGGGAACGAAAATGTCTGCTGAAACAAACGTCTCCATTTTTTCAGTCAAGGCAGTAAGCTGGGCCGAGTAATTCTTGGCTGCCAACGCTGTACTGCACTGTAGCGCATCGAGGGTGCTGTTGCGCCTACAATTTCTGTCTTTGTTGGGTGCATGCGTAGCGGTCCATCTGTAGCTAGTACATCAAGGATACGACGCGTTGCACTGCGCTCATTACCGGGTGCACACGTATCTTTGGGTACTTATGTTCGCTATCGATTATCATCCAGGGCCAGCACATGCGTGACCACCTTCTTGTTTCTTCGCAAGCTCTGTAGATTCTTCGACTACTGCTTCACTTTGGCCCCAATCTCCATCTTTTTTTTTTCCCGCGCGGATGGATACACACAGTCGATGGAGGCAGCCGCCACTGCAGCAGCCTATTCGAGCGGAGCCTCTCCCTGGAACACTTGTCTCGCTTCTCCATCCCAGAGCTTGGGCCCCGATGCCATCTGTGATCCTCAACGCTGCCAAAGCCGCGCGAGACCATCCCCGTCCAGGAATCGAGCCCATCCTGGTCAGGTTCCCTCTTTTCCTGCTCACCTGTCCACTCCAAACCCCATCGGATGACCCCTGGTCCAGCCGAGCTTTTCCTCTTTCTTTCCTCTTCCTTCGTTTTTTCTTCTTCATCCAAATGCCCGGCTCATCTGCGATTCACTAGCGGAGAGCGTCTCTCGTTTTTTGTCTTGTATAACGGTGCCGGTGCCTTGGCCTCTTTATTCTTTTTTTTTTTTTTTCCTTTCCTCCTTCGTTTTTCTACTCTCGTTTTCTCTTGCTGCTCGCTACCTGATTTAGCGACTTGGGAACGGACAGGCATCTTGCGAAGCGACGTGCCCCCTGACATCACGCTGGTGACGCAACTCACTCGGATTGCGCACTTCTGGCGCACGCTCTCGACGCGTTCCTCCACCAGCCCTCGAGCTCTTGATTGAGCGACGACTGGCCGCGGAATCTGCTGCTCGACGCAGAAAATCGCCTGCAGAATTGTTTCGAGCGCTTCCACTGCGTGGAACAAACACCCGCCTGGCATCGAATTGCGCTTTGTTCTCGCTTATTACCGCCCGTTTGATTTTGTTTAATTTACAAATCTTTCTGCCCTAGACGGGCACACAAGCCTGCAACATGACCTTTCAGGAGCCCATCCTACAATGGCTTCGGACGCGCGACAACGAAACTCCCGCCGAGGAGCTTCTGAATCTGCTTAAAGATCCCTTCTCAGGCACGGTCAGTTAGATTCGCTTAGTGGGCGTAGCACTTGCAAGCCTATGCTTTCTCCTTCTCTTCTCTGCTCTTTGTCTAATCTCATTCCTGCAGCTTGCATCGGCTTCCGTTTACTCTGCGCTGGGTACTTCTCTCGGCTTCACAGCCATAGTCGCCCTGCTGTTCTCCTTCATAAGACCCTACAACCAGAGTGTCTACGCCCCGAAGCTAAAACATGTCGACGAGAAGCACGCTCCGCCGCCTCTGGGCAAGAAGCCGTGGTCATGGGTCCTCCCCTTGATGAGCACTCACGAGGAAAAGCTGGTTCAACAGATTGGCATGGATGCCACCATCTTCTTGCGCGTTATGCGCATGTGTCGCAACATCTTCGTGATCCTCGCCATCATCGGCGTCAGTGTACTCATCCCTGTCCATTACAAATTGTCCGTCGTAGATTCCACAAACACTGTCCAGGACTCGACCAGTTGGATCTTGGAAGTCACGCCCTTGAATCTCTGGGGTAAAAATTTGTGGGCTCAGGTCGTCGTTGCTTGGCTCTTCGACATCATCGTCTGCTTCTTCCTGTGGTGGAACTATCGCAGAATCACGCAGCTTCGTCGCAAATATTTTGAGAGTGAAGACTACCAAAATAGTCTGCACTCGCGAACACTAATGGTAAGCCCTGCCAATAATTCAATATCGCGACCCCTTGTTTCCCCTCCACTTTCCTAAGATAAACAAGAAGTAGCTGACAGTCTGTCTGCCTCAATTAAAATAGCTGTACGATATTCCCAAACAAGGATGTTCCGATGAAGGTATCGCGCGTATTATCGATGGTGTCGCTCCCAACTCGTCTTTCGCGCGAACTGCCATTGCCCGAAACGTCAAAGATCTCCCTGACCTCATTGCGGCGCACGACCGAGCTGTTCGCAAGTTGGAAAAAGTACTGGCCAAGTATCTCAAAAATCCCAATAGCCTGCCCCCACGGCCAACCTGCAAGCCTTCCAAGAAGGATCGTTCATATGGAACCTACCCAAAAGGCCAGCGACTGGATGCCATTGAGTACTACACTCAGCGAATTCGAGAACTCGAGGTGGAAATCAGAGAGGTTCGTGCCAGTGTGGACAAGCGAAGCTCCATGCCTTTTGGATTTGCCAGTTACTCAGAGGTCGCCGAGGCGCACGAGATTGCCTACCTCACCCGCCGAAAGAAGCCTCATGGCACGACAATTAAATTGGCGCCCAAGCCCATCGACATTATCTGGCCGAATATGCCATTGTCTAGCTCCACTCGAAGCCGCAGGAGATGGTTCAACAGTCTCTGGATCATCCTTCTCACCTTCTTCTGGATTGCTCCCAACGCCATGATCGCCATCTTTCTTGTCAACTTGAGCAACCTGGGCAAAGTCTGGAAAGGATTTCAGAATTCTCTGGAAGCAGACACCAAATTTTGGGGCATTGTACAGGGTATCGCCTCCCCCGCCATCACATCTGGTGTCTATCTGGCTCTCCCCGTTATTTTCCGCCGCTTGTCCATCAGGGCAGGAGACAAGACCAAGACGGGACGCGAGAGACACGTCATGGCCAAGCTCTACGCTTTCTTCGTGTTCAACAACCTCATCGTCTTCTCTTTCTTTAGCGTCATCTGGTCTTTTGTTGTTTCCGTCGTCAATGACGCTGACAATGGCGAGAATGCATGGGACGCGATTATCAAAGAGGATCTTGCTGCTAGTATTTTCATTGCCTTTTGCAGAAACAGCCCCTTTTGGATCACGTATCTTCTGCAGCGGCAGCTTGGTGCCGCTATCGATCTCGCTCAGATGTGGCCGTTGATCAGTGCTTTTTTCACAAAGACATTCTCTAGCCCTACGCCCCGAGAGCTGATTGAATTGACAGCGCCGCCGGCGTTTGACTATGCCAGTTATTACTGCTATTTCCTGTACTACTCGACGGTCACGTTGTGCTTCGCGGGCATCCAGCCACTCGTCCTCATAGCAACGGCGCTGTACTTTACCATTGATTCTTTCCTGAAGAAGTATCTGATTTTGTACCGCTTCGTCACCAAAACTGAATCGGGTGGTTTGTTCTGGCGTGTCATTTTTAACCGCTTCATCTTTGGCACCATCTTGTCCAACGGCGTCTTTTTGTTGACGTGCTGGGTTCGCGGAGAGGGAACGCACATTCAATTCTTTTGCGTGTGCCCCTTGCCAGTTCTCTTAGTTTTCTTCAAGATTTACTGCGGAAAAGCCTATGACGACCGGATGCGATACTACAAGACAAGAGGAGCAGCAAGGCAGGGTGGTCCGAGTGCCGCGCAAAAGGAGAACAACCTCCGAAACGAGAAGCTTGCTAGCCGATTTGGCCACCCGGCTTTGTACAAGCCGCTCATCACCCCCATGGTTCACCAGAAGGCACAAAATCTGCTTCCGTCCGTCTACTCAGGACGACTGACGGATGGTAGAGAGGTGGGGCCTGCCGGCGACTTGATGAGCGTCAGTGGCTATTCAGACATGTATGCCCTCAATTCCATGCAGGGTGGCAAGCCAGGCAAGGCGGCCGATGGAGTGCCCGGATTCGAGTATGTCTCTGAGTCGCAAATGGACTTTGAGTACTACAAAAACAGAGCAGAGTTTACTGAAGAACATGGCGGTGGCGAGATTTACGGCAAGGAGTTTGACGGGTACCGGCCCGGAACGCCCGGCTCGCTGGACAGCGGCTCCAGGCCAGGGACGCCATCCAACCGCCACGCCACGCCATTTTCGCCAGGAAACGTGAGACTGCCGCCGCCCCATGAGACGGCCTACCGACCCAGCCCCTATGCCGAGGATTCGATCAGCAGGCAACGCAGTCCGCTCTATTCTCAAGAGAATACCAGCTCGTCTGGCTTGGTGCACAACGCTGCAGTTCCTGCCATGGTGCCACCCACATCATATCGGAATGTATCTCACGAGCGGTCACAGAGCCCTGCTATGGACGGGCCTTTTAGAGGCTACCAAGAAGTACCCCTGGATCGGGCTCGGAGTCCAGCAGTAGGCTCGCCAGCCCAAACCCCTGGTGTAGGAATTGGTGGGCCACGAGGATACGCTGGCGTTCCCCAGCACGAGGACGTAGAAAGTCCGGAAGCGGATCCTATGCAGTATAACTACTTTAGAGGGGGGTCTCGACCGACAAAGCCTCCTGGACAAGGCTGGTAAGGGCTCTGGGCGAAGACCAAAAAAAAAAAAAAGAGTATAAGAAGGGAGAAGAAATATTGTGTTTTTCTTTTTTTTTTATAATGGAGAGATTCTGCATGGCGTTTACGGGTTTTAGACTAGACGATTGACAGACTATTGAGATGAATGAGAGACAGAGAGGCATAATACTTTCGATTCAGGGAGGTTTTGCGATACATGGACGGGAAAATCCATTATCATCTTTTTCTTCTTTTCGTTTGGATAGGACATGAAAGAAATATACTTACGACACTATTTTTTATTTTTTTTTAAATACTATGAATGCATCTGTGCAACGTGTATTTTGTATTTATTAAACATTAATTACATGATTATCATTTGATCTTTGGCTATTAGGGTGAGAGATATTGGTGTATGTATGAATGCGTGTCATCATCGCCGATCCCATTGCAGATGTTGCTTTTTATTGACACTCCATCTGAATCATCATTATAAATATCGTATTCCTGAAAAATGAAAATGAGAATAGAATAATAAAAGAAGGAAACCCATCTTATCTAGACAAAAGAGCTGCCGGTCTCGGAGAACTTGTCAGCATATCCTCGCAAATCACTTCTCAGCTGGTCCATCAACTCGTCGTCCACGATTGTATCCTGCCAGGACAAGCTAACTGTGAGCTTGGATCCCGCAACGCTCGCCACGTCCACGCCAATAGGAGGCCCAGCGACCATCGTGCCGTTGGAGAAGAACATGCGAGTGGCCTTGGGGCTGTTGTTTGCCGTCTCGGCGCTCTTCAGCACGCCAATGTTGCTAATCTCCCACGACTCGGTGCGCGGCTTGCCGTCCTTGCCGCGCCAGAAAGCGTCCCAGTCGCCAACGAACTTGAGCATGGCTGTGATGTCGTCTCTGGGGGTGAGGGCGAGCTTGGCGGCGAGCTCTTTCTTGACCTGGAGGGCGTTTTCCCATATCAGCGCGTTGATGTCTGCGTCGGGGGCACGCAGGGCTGAGATTGTCTTTGGGGAGAATTGGTGGACGCAGGTGCTGACGAGGCAGCGCAGAGTAGTGGATCCGGATGTCTTGTCGTCGGGCTTCTTGGTGAGGTATGGCCTGAGGTTGATGGGCGTGCCGGAAAGAAAGGCGGGAGATTCTGCGGGAGACGACGAGAGACGCTTGGCGAGAGAAGCCAGCACGAGGGAATGAAGGAGCGCCGTGAGCGTGACGGAGTGGCTTCTGCAGGCGTCTAGAAGGACGGACAAGGTCTCGGGGGAGATGTCGATGGGTTTGATGCGTGTCTTAAAGGCCAACGCGAAGTCGACGGGCTTTGCGTTCCAGATGGGCTGCTTCTTGGGCTTGAGGAACGAGGGGGCGAAGTGGTTCCACAGGATGCCGACTATGAAGCGGAAGGAGAGCGTGAAGTTGACGGCGGCCTCGAGGGGCTCCGGGAGCGAGGCGGGTTCTGGAAAGGAGAGCGCAGTTGGGATTTCTTTGTCCTGGTCTTGGTGGGCGGCCAGGGCTGAGAGCAGCAGCTCGTGGAAGAGGCGGCCGCTGGTTCCGTCCATGAGGGAGTGGTGGAAGGCGAAGAAGACGTCTTCATGTCCGCCGAGCTGGGACAAGACAGCTTCATTGTTGCTGGTGGGCCGTAAGATTGTGATTCTCCATGGTGGGCGAGTCTCTAGGTTCTGCCACTTCTGGTCATGTTCCCAACCTTGATGCTCTGCGATTTTGTCCTCATACTCTTGCGCCGTCTCACAGGGAACTGATTGAACAGAGACGTGGTCACGCAGGTCAAATTGCGGGATGTGCGTGAAATGAGCGTTGCCAGAGTCCTCCCCGGTGATGCCTACGCGGAGTGCGGGCTGCTCTTTGACGATGGAGGCGAGGGCGGCGAAGAAGGATGGGCTGATTTCGGCGCCTTGAGGGAGAGAAGGTGAGGATTGGGGGTAGAGATGGCGGCATGAGACGGTGACGCAGCGGTAGATGCCGAGATGGTGACGGGTGGAGGAGAAGTGTTCACTGAGTTTTGTTGAGTTGGTATGAGGTTGCGTAGAATTGAAGATGTGTATAAGAAGGCATTTGGAGTTTAGATGTGGGTTGCTCACCTGTGGCCGAGTTTGCGGAGAGTCTGGGGACTGGTGGAGTTGTCGGCAACCATTGTGATGGGTTTGGATCTGTCTAGTTGATGGAGTTGACTTTGGTGAAAAACTGTCTAATTTGGAGTTTATGGGTAATAAGCTGTGGATGAAACTTGGTTTTTGGATTGAGATCGGCCCCTATTTGGTGAATGTTGGCGGGTTACAATATTAGAGAAAACTTGACGATTAAAAAAAAAAAATATGACAATTGGATACAAAAGATGGAGTAGATGAAGCCTTCTATTGAGATGTTCACATGTCCAGAGAGGAAGAGAAAAGCTAGAAAAGAAGAGGAAAGGGTCGGTCAAGGATGAACAATTAATAAATAATGTAACATGTGTTCTCGGGATGTTTGAGACGCCCGAGAGGAAAACTAATAGCTCTCGTCTCTGTTGCAATTGGGTCAAAAGCGGCCTCTCGTTCTAACAGCTAGTAAGCAACAGGCACCCGATAAAAAGATAGGGAGTGGCACGGCATCTGCTTGTCCGAGGCTTGACCATAAACAGTATACGATACGATTCAAGTCGCTTGGAATTTTTCTTTGGTGACGCGGATGCGCTAAACGAAACACGTTACCCACTACAGAATGGAGTTAAGTCTACAGGGGAGCAACAAGAAGGATTTATGGCTGTGCCATGCGCATGGTAGTGGTCTTATGTGATATTCATTAGCAATGGCAATGAACAACAAGTACAAGTAAGGCTGGATGATACATTAGCAATGGGTTCTTATTGATTTTTGTTTTATTCTATTGTATCTTGAAGGATGAGTCGTACTTACAGTTTTTACAGTACTTACAGTAGTAGCGTTTGCTGATTTTAGCGAATACCCGTAAAAAAGTCCGGTTGAACCACGGAATACGTAAGTTGTCCTTAGTGTGACGGGATGCATTGATGGGCTTACTTGTAGCCACCATCTTGGCGGAAATTAAAGAGAACAATGATTAATAGTTAAATGGGCGGATTTGAAAGTCCTTTGTTTTGTTATTCTGTTATGTATCCGTATTATGAACTAAGTTCAGCCATGCCGTCGGGCTCTTACCAAAGTACACGCCGTCTACCATTAGAGTCAACGCAACAATACTAAAAACGGAGGATTGTCAGGCGCTGGCGCTCGTCTCATTGGCCGCCACACAAGCTGGCTTGGAGCTGGACTCTTTAAAAGCGCCAGCAGAAGGGATGTGCTCCTGTAGGAACTACGCCAGTAAATACCGTAAAGTTTGAATGCGAGACCAGGCATAAGTTTATCTCAGCTTATGTCCAAGATGGGATTATATTGTCTTGTGGTTTTCAGCACCTGAATAATGATGTCGTACTTGAAGGTTTCACCAAGTTGCTGCTTCGACTTTGCGAAATTCTTCCGTAGCCCATGGCTATTCTAGCGTGGGTAATGCAATCTGTTTATTTTGAATGGAAACTCAGGGAGCTTGGTTCTGCAAGTGCCATTGCAGTCATCTAGGCTCCGCGATACAATATTGCAGAGTTACTGTAGAAACTAAAATAAGTACATACATATCCGACTTGATTCATATCACCTCTCTTTCTGCATAGACTGCATCATAAGGACTACGCCGTGCAGCAGTCCAAACGTGTGCGGCAATTTGGAGGATAATAGAACAGATCAATTACATAGATAATGTCTTCCCAATCTGAGCTACAGATCAACTTCGTTGAAAAGTCCACCGGCTGTTCTCCCTCTTTCTCAACGCGACTCTATCTACAGGATGCGTCATCTCCTCAAAGCAGTCTACCAGACTAACGTTTTCCACCATCCCTTCACTTGTCTCGAATTTAGTTGCAACGAGTCCCTCCACCCCCAGTCCCTGGTAAACCGCGGAAATAGCTGGAATCCCTTGAGAATTCTCCCGACTCTCTTTCACTGCCTTAAAGCCAAGTAGACCTCCTAGGTAGCAAAAAGACCAGTAAAAGCCACTAGAAGCCATAGAGCTAGCCCTGAGACCCTTGTCAAAATAAGAGTCCGTACATTGCTCTCATCTAAGTTGGGCTGTGCCTCGCAAGCAGTTGCTAGGATGGCGACGGCCTGTTCGCTGTAGAAGCGCGACCAAGTCTTCGCCAGGCTGGCGGCCGAGTCCGCAGCAGCCGCTATGTCGATGCCCTGTGATAGATGCGCCAGTGATCCGTAGCCACCGAGAACAGCATTGTATAACCATGTCACATAGCCAGGGGTCTGGGTTGCGGATAGGACTGACAAGGCGCCAGCCTGGAAGCTGTACGTGACGTTTAGTGTTTTCACGTTGCAGCCTAGGATGAAAGCCATGCCTCCCCCAACCGGCAGGGTGATTTCTGGATCATGCCGCAGGCGACTTGGGTCCGCTCCGACATTCATCCGCACCACAACAGCAAGGTGGAAGCTATTTAGCATTGGAAAAGGCCGGCGACGCGGAACGGCCGACTTCTGATCGTAGCCGACATCTGGATTTGACATATCCCAGTCCAGAAACTCAGCTTCACTCATAGGGGGGCCATACAGGAGGGCCGACGCCTGATCGTAGCCGACATATGGACTTGACAGATTCCAATCCAAAAACTCGGCTCCGTACATGATACTGTTCGTAGTACTAGAGAACCGCGTATGCCAGTAATATGCACTGGTATTGATTTCGGGAACTTGAAGATTGCCGGAGAGAGCAGGGCTGCAACGAAAGTGTGTCGCGGCTCCGCTCGTGCTGGTGAGATCACATCTCCGGCTTATTGGTTGGCATGCTGTAGATACACCTATCGTGTTGGCCGTGAAACTGAGTCCATCAGGAATGGAAGAACGAACAGGTCCAAGAATAATTGCTTCAGAATCAGTCTCCCGGTTGTTAGAATAAGTGACATTGTATAATTGATGAGATTTAGAGAATCCCCTCAGAGTTGGGACGATATCTGATGATTTTGCGAAGTCACTGGAGTGTATGAATCTGAGCCAAGTGCATGGAACAACGCCTCCGACGCCGATCCCATGTGCCTATCTTCCCGTGCTGCAGATAATACGCTAATCGAGAGAGACGTGATTGGAATGCAAGTCTGGCAGTAGCATATACTTTTTTACCCCAGCCGGATCATTCACTTGTTTGCAGTACCAATCTCACAGACCCTCTGGCTTTTATCTATATGGTCATCTTTGAACAGTATGTATCATCTGCATCTAATCTAACATTGACCCTATTGAATAATATATTAAGTAAGAAGGCAGACACGTACCTCGGCCGGGGCTGTATACATCGTTTATCATAATTCAGAGCCCGAAAGTTTCTTGGTAGTCTAGCAATAGATCAAAGAAACGTGGAATATACCATACTCAACCACAAAGGATTAAAACAAGAGCGTAACAAAGCATCTACAGTAGTAGTCAAATTGCGTATCTAGGCTCTATTTATAATGAAAGCTGCTAGGATAGAATGTTGGCTAATCAGTGAGCGTGATACCAACAGTCGCAGGTAGCTCTATACTAACTGTAAGATTCTTTATCCTTATTAACATGAATCATTACTGCTCTTCACAGGGCTCATTACCAAGGCTTAACTGCACGCTTGTAACGCTCTCGGCCAGGGAAACACCACTGTAGTACGCGGGCACTCCTCGAAGAAGCACATGCCGAGCAGCCACCTGCAGACGCGGAGGTGCTGGAAACCGTCTGGAGATTTTGCACAGCTGACCTCAAGCGAGACGTGGCGGTCGATGTCATTGGAATCGTGAGTCTCTGAGCCTTCATTTCGGGGCCATGGCGAGGTGAAGACAAAGGCTGCCGGCAGGTGTGTCTTATTCTCTTCCCCATCTTTATCAGGCCACACAAAGACTGCACGGTAGGGTTCCGTCTCGCCTGTCGGATCATATAAGCTACCCAGCCTCAGCCTCTGGCGCCCCTTAATTGCAGCTGCTATTACTGCGGCCATACGGTCGAGATGAACCTCGGCAAATGAGGCGTGGGCCTTATTGGCATTGGAAGCATCGTCGGCAAGATATTGATCAATGCGTTCAGCAAGAGGAAATCGTCCTATATAGTTTAAATGGTGAACCAGCTGCAGGAGACGTCTTCGCTGGTTCTTCTTCAGCCGGCCGTTCGGATTATTGATCCAGGGTAGATTCCACCTAAACTTCGAGGTGTCAATGACTTGGCCTAACTTCCACAAGTGACCCTTTGCTAAGATGCCACCCGCTGTCAGTTTCACGCCGGTCAGTCGGCAGCCCTTATTGAACGTTAGGCGCCTAACGTCGTCCTCGGGTGCGCTGAACGCTTTAAACAGTTTTGTCTGAAGAAACGACGACATCGTTAACGAGGCCACTGGCCCTGGGCTGCCGTCGCTATTGTCGAGGATCTCGCCGTTGAGCAAACACATGGCCAGCACTGACAGACTTAAGCTATAGCCCTGATTGCTGAGAGCTTCATAATCCAGCCTCACCGGGTATTGACAGCAATTGGCAACAATGGCGAGCCGGTCCCACGGCTTTGACAACCCGCGCGCCTCGATATCGGTGACGACTATTGGCGTCATGGCGCTCGATTCGGGCAGCAGCTCGGTATATCTCCCCGCCGCTCGCTTCACATGCTCGATCCGATGCTTGTCGTCTGGCGACAGATTTACCCCGTCAAGTGCCAGGCACAGGCGCGTCGCCTCTGTGGAGAAGTGAACGGACTGTATGCATAGCTCGCCTGGCATGTCACCGAACATCTGATTCTGTAGCTTCCGTCGCTCTAGTGATTCATCATGGCGAATCAGCAGCCGCATTTCCTCTCCGCCACGATAGTTCTCCTGGAAAGTCCAGGCGCGGCTCCACCAAAGGTCCCGGGTGATCTCATGAAGTAGACGCAAAGCCTCTGTCGCCTTATTAACAGTAACCGTTCGCGGGAGCCGATATGGATGGCTGCCGTAGACGAACTTGCCCGAGAGGATGTGTTCAAGGAGATCCAGCTCAGATTCACTCTGCAGCGGACGGGCTAACAACGCAACGGGGTGCTCGCTGAGCTGGTACACGAGGTCCATGGCTTGGAGAGCATCGCGCTTCTGAGTGCAGCGGTCGTGGATGGTGCAGGCCGCACCGCCGCATTTATCTTGACGGATGCAGTGGGCGTCGATCCAGAGGAACTGAACTCGGGCGTGGCGCATGTAACCGAGGACGCGATCAAAAACGCAGTTTCGAACGGCCGAGTGTTTGAGACGCTTGTCATCCCAGTCCTCGACATAGTACCGCCCACTGTAATCATCTTCGAACTCTGAATGCTCCCAAGTATATGATAGCGCGACGTACTCTCTCTCGTCGAAGGCGTTGATAGACGTGCGGCGCAGCTGTGTGTTTTCGCCTTTCAGCTCGAGACACTGGAGCTGCTCGATAAAAGGGAGAAACTTGGCGTGTCTTTGCTGATTGTGCTTGCTGCCAATATCAACTAGCTGCGAGATGATAGATGTTTCGTGGTCCTTGCTGATTTCGCGAAGCGACCAGTCTTTATCGTCATTGCTGGTCATTATGCTGTCTTAAAAGATCGTAGGCTGTTACCGTTTTCAAGTCTATCTTTGCGCCCGCTCGAAAATCACTCCTGGACTATCAACGATTATATAGATTGTCTTCTTCACTCACATTACAATCGAAATAGCTCGCTTATTCGAAAGTGTTCAATATTTGTTTCGGCAGCAGAGTTACTGCTGGGGAAAAGCACTTCCCCCGCTCCAAGTACATGTAGGTGTATTCTTTCTGCCAATTGGATGGTTACTGTAATTGGCCGCTTTAATTACCACATCAATTAGGCAGCAAGGCTTTTTGAGATGTGACAATCTATCGAGGCATATTTAGGTACAATATAGAGGCCAATAATATGTTCATAACTACAGTATATGTCGGGCCATACATGGCATTAATTAGATTATGCTTCAAGGCACCAGGTTGCAGAGTCATCATTACTGCTTAGTGATGTATATTGGGAGCCTTTTCATAAGTCTTAACGCTGTAAGCTGGCCATTTACGTTGACTTTTAGATGGCGGCCCTCATCCTGGGGGTACCACCTCCTCGAAGTTGCCAATTATCTTGGCCACGCTGTGCTAAAGCTATCTTTGTATTGGCAAAAGGCGCTGCTTTGCAACCTTGGCAGAATTACTACCCATGTGCTATCAAAGACAGAATTGGGATATATCCTACCTAACAAACATCGTTTTTAGACATTATATTAATGTACTATATATGTCAAAAGTTAAAATCTCTCTCGGCCATTTATTCCGCTTGTGAGAATGTTGTCCACGTTATGAAGTGGATAACTTACAACAGGTAGTTCCGAGGCACAGGGTCCCAGAAAAGTGAGAGATTCTTGATTTTCTGTTCATATGAAATAGCAGTTTAGATTACCGAATTATTAAATAGCTTGTTCAATTCCACGAACAAGCACCTTTATACTGGCCGTGTCTATCGCCATACACTAACTAGCATTATCCACCCATTGCACCAAACGTGGGCATGTACTCGGTCCAGTTTGTCGCGATATAAACAGATCCAGACATCTTCCGAAGACTGGAATACGAAATTGCCAATATCATCAGACGAGAAGCGCAGTAAAGAAACCCAGTCGAATACAAAATACTCTGATTAACTCTGCGCGGAAGCAGCGACTTTCTGGGCCACTTGTTAGTCCAAGCTGCGTCGTCAATTTTCTTCGTCTTTTCACCACGCACAGACTTGACAAGGCGGTGGAAATTTTGGAAAAAGAGCTTGTCATCGAGCGGCTCAAATTGTTTCAGGCCTGAATCTTCAAAGCGGCCTTTCAAGTCCAAAAAGTCTCGAAGATCAATGAGCGTGTTAGGCCCCATCTCACCAAAGATATTCGAATATTTTTTTGAGGCGTCTGTAGCAATGGCATCTTCTAATTCTTTGATTGCTTTGCTGACTTGGGATATGTTGGGAAGAGCATGCCAAGAGTATTCCTGCATTAGCCTTAGGCAATTTAACGCAAATAGCTCGTGATCCCCGGAGGACTTCGTTGACTGAGCGAAGGGGATGGTAAGTAGGCCAACAACAGGGCTCGCTGCGGAAATGGAGGTAGCTATTTTCCAAAGCAACTTCTCCGCCTCAGTGGGGAATTCGAAATTCCAAGCAATAGCGTGTATAGCACCAAAAAGCCCAGATGCTAGTGCCAGCACGTATACCGCAGGATGAATGTCAGTGTTGCTTTTGTACATCGGTATATTATCATTTGGAATCCTAGGTGCTTTCTGACGCTCTAAGCTGTCGGTTTCTTTGGAGCCGGGTTGTTTATTCAGCATGATTGCCCAAAGGCTATCGAAAGTCTTCTCAGACTGTAGCGACGAGATCCAATCCGTAGCTTTTTGAGCATCGCCGGCCCTGTTTGTTGAGACGTCGTTGGAAAGTGGCGTATCAAATTTGAGCTCAATCGCCCGGTTAATATTTTGAGGCTTGTGAAAATAGGTCCAGTATATCAGCACGCCGCAAATGGCAAAGGAGAGTGTGACTGTTTCAAGTTGCGAAAACTGTACACTTTGAATATGTCGCGTAATTATGGAAAGGATGAGTTGTGAGATTTGAAGAGCAGCATAGAGCTTGGCCAACCAATCCTGCTTGCTTTTGTCTTCTATGTCTTCCACTGTGGTTTCCGGGTTTGCGTACGAAAGGTCCTGAGCCTCTGCCAGCTGTTGAGCTGTGGCTAGAACTCGTTTCTCTCCTGCAATATACATGAAACCGCCCATGTTGGCAAAATAGCAGTGAGCCAAAGTCCATTTAGTCTTTTTTAATTCGTCCTTGCCAACCTGGTTTCCCGGAATTTTGGCATCTCGGCTCTCCAAATCCTCAACATCTGGGCTTTCCAGATTCTCATCTTTCAAATCCAAGTACTGCCGGCAATATGGTAGCCATGATAATGGTGGATTTCGAAACCACCAAGGCCACTCGACAGATTTTTTTTCTTTACCCATCAGTCGAAGGGCTGTCCATGCCATGTGGAACTCGAACATGGCGTGAATCAAGATCAATTCAGGGAACAGCACAGTTATTATCATCCACTTCATCTTCCTCTTGAATTTCTCCCACCCACTATCATCTGTAGCCGGAATGTTGAGATGTTGGATGCTCCATGTGCAGGCGATTATAGTAGACAAACAGGTGCTCACGATGTCCAAAGTACCTCGATAGCAACCCCCAGTTTGCCAGCCAACCGCCTCTTCACTCAAAATTGAATGTACAGTGCAATTGCGGGCAGCTGCAAGCATGGGCAGAGAAGCCGTCAGCCATAATGAACGTTTAATCATAATGAATGTTTAATCATTGGGTCTAGAGGCTCTGTTGTTTCTGCGGAACCTTTCAGAATCTTCGTGGGTAGAGAGCTAGCTGTCCGAGGTGCGGTATGAGCTGTGAGATTGGACGATTGAATATCATGTTTCTCTTTTTATTGGAAAGGTAGATGGCTGTAAGGCTGGCGCTTAATGCTGCATATGGCCGGAAGGCTGGCGGTTAATGCTACATTCTCACTGGCTAAATAGCCCGAATGTCTCTGTAATTGTTCCATGGCATTGATTGATAGGCTGAAACGGTCGGGTAGAACTGTGTTATTCTTAATACTCCCTCTCCTGGAAATGCCTCCATTTTATACAGACGTCCAAGACTCTGCCACTTTGAGCATCTTCTATTGTGGCAATTTACTCCATATCCAACGTTCAATTGAAACAGGCAGCACAAGATATGCAAAGCAGGCTGCGCAGGTCATACACTTTAACGGGATCAATCATGTCTAGTGAACGGCCAGGCGAGGCTGAGCTGATTCGAGCGGCGATGAGAGGCGACATGGACAAAATTGAACGTCTTTTATCGACGGATCGCCCTTTACAACGTCGGCCGACTCTGTTTAGCATTTCTAGCAAAAAGATCGCTTTAGACATCAATGCTACAGATAAGATAGGAAGAACTGCATTACATTGGATAGCAAGCCGAGGTCATGAAGATTGTGTGGACATAATCATGAAGCATTCAGGGACTACGTCTCTCATCCCTAACAAAGACGGGCGAACGCCCCTTCATGAAGCAGTTATGAAAGGTCATACGAATCTTGTGAAGAAATTTTTCGCATACGACATTTTCCGCGACCGCGAAAACATCGACAAAGTAGATCACCAGAAACGAACAGCGCTGCATTGGGCAGCGTTAATAGGCTACGACACGATATTACAGATGCTCGTTCAGAATGGCGCCAATATCAATCTAAGTTCTAATGATGGGAAAACGGCGCTGCATGTAGCTGTACGCGCAGGCTTTGAGGCGACTATGGGGATTCTATTTCGTGCCTGGGCTGCTCAAGGATGCGACGAGGGAATCATTAGAGCACTCCTTGATGATGATAAAATTCGAATTGACGCTAAAGACGATTATTCGCGGACACTACTGTCTTATGCAGCCGAGAGCGGATACGAGGCCATCGTCAGGCTGCTGGTTGAGAAGGGCGCTAACATGGAGGCCGGTGACGGGCGTTTTCGAACTCCGTTATCTTGGGCAGCTGAAAATGGGCATAAGGGAGCTATTAAGCTGCTGGTTGAAAAAGAAGCAGATATTGAGGCAAGGGATGAATTTTATAGCCAGACGCCGCTACAATGGGCAGCTAGGAATGGGCATGAGGGAGCTGTTAAGCTGCTAGTTGAGAAAGGAGCTGATATCGAGGCAAAGAATTATGGATATGGCCAGACGCCGCTATCCTTGGCAGCTAAGAATGGGCATGAGGGCGTTGTTAAGCTGCTGGCTGAGAAAGGAGCTGATATTGAGGCAAGGGATAGAACAAATGGCCAGACGCCGCTATCTTGGGCAGCTCGGGGTGGGAATGAGGGCGTTGTTAAGCTGCTGGCTGAGAAAGGAGCTGATATTGAGGCAAAGAGTAAGGATGGCCAGACGCCGCTAGATTGGGCAGCTCGGCTTGGGCATGAGGGCATTGTCAAGCTATTAAATCACTAAATCTGAATTAACTAAGAGGCTTTGCCTATTTTGAAATAGTACCTATAAATCCTGCTATGGAGATGCTATCTTCGATGTATCATTTCCTACTCAACATGCTTAGACCTGTAGTCATATCTTGGGTGTGTGAGGTGTATTATCGCACTCCCTCTTTAGATTTATATATCCTTGTCGATGATAAGCCAAATCATCGTATCTAGATAGACTCGGTTAGAGTCATAAAGTGGAATTAAGGCTATTGTTGGTCATAATATTGTTCCTCACACAGAGACCACCTACTACTCCATTGACGTTACTGCACAAAGAGTTTCAACAAGAGTACCTAGTAACAACGGACATTTTTCCAGCTCCTACAGTTGCATACTAGCATCAAAAGCTGTAAAAGGTGCTCAGAGGTTCAAGTCAGTGCTACGTGGAATCTCTTTCCGCAGTTAACATGGTTGGGGAGTTGCATGGATATAGATCCAAGAGCACGTAATATTAAGTTGGAATAGCTACTAGAAACTCCTTGATTTGCAATTCAAAATCTCCATTGCAAATGAGCGAGAGAGATTAATGTAGTAGCACGAAATTACATGTAGATAGATAGCAGCGCTACGTACCAGCCAACATGATATATCCAGGCCTGAGACTTGATAATACCTATTCCCGCACGCAATGCTGCTTATTCGTTCCATTATTGTTCATCTTACGACTTGAGAATCTTCAGAGCATTAGACAAGTCTTCAATCTTCTTCTTTAGCCGCGAACGATTCTTCTTGGCTAGTTTCGTCTCGCCAGCGATCCGCTCGAGCTCCCCAGGCTCCAAGTTGATGACCCAATCCTGGGTAAAGACTTTCAATGGACTAGACGGACCATGCAACAAGTAGTAGTCAACGGCCAGTTGAAAG
This sequence comes from Trichoderma asperelloides, assembly GCA_021066465.1. NCBI lineage: Eukaryota > Fungi > Ascomycota > Sordariomycetes > Hypocreales > Hypocreaceae > Trichoderma > Trichoderma asperelloides. The sequence goes on from JAJKFY010000033.1 coordinate 157,398, forward strand.
ACGTTGTCGATAAAGCGATCGGCCGCTAGACCGTAGTAAGCTTTAAGAATGTCATGGATATCTTCTTGAAGCTGCTCCACATTCGGCTTCCCTGCAGCAGCCTTGGCAATATCGTCCAAGCTAACCATGTACTGAACGCCTCCGAATTGCTTAGTGTCCCTCCTAGCTGTAGGACGCAGCAGCTCTGTGATTCTATAGCCACGAGCTTCCAATCGAGCTGCAGCAAACTGTCGGTTAAGCGTATAAGGCTGCTTACGCTGCTCGACTTCTATTAATAGATTCGCCTGAGCCATTGCTGTCTTATAGCGCTCCACCAGTGTCTCGAGGATAGCGTACCATAGGTGGTTGCGAGCTTGTTCTTCTGTACAGACGGATCGGAGAGCGGCAGCGATGAAACGATGAAGGGTGATGATGACCCTGCTCATGTAAATCTTGGTTATATCTCCCCATTTGCGTGACTGTTCTGCAAAGGAAATAGAAACCAAATATGGGTTAAAAGTGCCAAGATCCATACCCCTAAACTGTAAGTGGACGTCATTGATCCATGCAGTAAAATTGTTCCGTGGTTTGGGAATCTCTTGGATAGGGATAATGATATCGCCGAGTTCAGATAATTCTTGTGGTGCAATATCGTCCACCTTTGCCTTATCGAGCAGCGCTCGCAAGTTATCTACCGTCACCCCGGCAGGAGTTTCTTCCCAATCGCGATGGGCAGGTCTCTCAGGTCTCTTGGCCACCGGTTCAGCTTTCGGATCTGCGTTCTGTTCAGTTTTCGGTTCAGCTTTCGGTTCAGCTACCACAGGCGTCTTCGGAACCCCGAGATCCTCAAAATGTCGTGAATGGGCGCTCTCTCGAAAGTCGGCATTGAAAACATCCGTAATGTTCATCACTTGGGTAATGAGACGGAGCTCGTCCTGTTCAAAAACCGGATCTGCATTGTAATGGGCTGCTAATGCTTCCCTGGCACGTTCCTGGAAAGCCCCAGCAATGTGGCTGAGGAAACTGCGCTGCTCTCGCTCATCTTGACGAGGTAATCCAAGGCTGTCCAATTCTCTCTTGCAATCTTTGATTTGATTATTGACATCCTGGAGTAATTTGGGAAACTCACGTCGCGTAATATCTACCAACAGCGATTGAAGCTGCTCTTTGAGGGCTGAGATACCTACTCGATCTTTTGGAAGATCGGCCCATGGCTGCGTTTGGAAAACTCGATCAAGTTCCGACTGCTCTTCAAAGCCGCCATCCGCTCCGCGGTTTCGTACAAGGAAATAGCCGAGAGTAAGTGGGCGTTTCTTGTTCAGAACAAGGTCACAGACAGCAACCTGAGCACTGGGTTCAAGTACTAAGTCAGGCTTGGTGAGCACACCAAGAGTACGCTCACCGTTCTTATCAACATCCTTCGCAAGCTCCAAGATCTCTTGTGTAGCAATGTCGACATTACTTGGCAGCACTGCTAAGATGATTGTGCGATCGTCTTTGATATAGCCCTTGACCATATCCTTCACCAAAGTCATATCGTCTCTCGTGGTGCCCTGAGTAGTAGTGCGGAAGATTCCAGGGACATCAATGATGGTGAGGTAGTCCTCGCGAGGCCCGCTTATCTCAATCTTGAGGACGTCTTTACTGAACACCTCGCCTTTTCCTGTTGATAGATCCGTTCGTAAACCCATGCTTTCATTGGCCTAATTTCTATTGAGCCGTCGGATCCGACCACGACTATTCAGGTTTTACTTACCTTCTTCAATATGTCCGTGAACTGCTTTCGAAATTCAGAACCTGAGGATGGCTTAAGGCGAAATCCTTTGAGTTGCTCCTTGTGCTCCTCCGTTGCGTTTGGCCCAGGAATGATGTTTATAAGAACGCTATCTTTGCTATCGCGTCGAGACGTGATTTGCGTTGCGTGGCGAGTGCAAAGGCTCTGGTCTCTAGGAAATGGAATTCCACTCAAGCTCTCCAGCAAGGAAGATTTGCCGGAGCTTTGATCTCCGACTACAACAAGCTATTTTACAAATGAGCATTTGGGACATTGAATGATAGCATTTGCTTTTCAAATTTACCTGAGGCAGAGGCACATGTTGACCAATATTCAAGTCGCGGAGTTTATCAACCCTTTCAAGCAATGCCGGGTTTGATAAGATGATGGGGTCTCGGCTGATAGTCATATTTCTTATAGTTTTTAGGGAGAACATTCAGGATGATGAATGATGTGCTTATTTACTGATCAAATCTTTGCCTGAGAAGAAGATGGAGGACATTTCAATTATATGTTCAAGGACTAGCGTTCATTTGAGTCAAGGCAGGACCAAGCTACATCGTAGCGACGTCTGTTTTGCTGTACATGGCTTGAATCGCGATTCGCTCATTTTGAGGCTCCCATGATCACGAGGGGTCATGGAGCGTTGCAACATGCATGGATATGCAGCATTTTCGCCCTGTTTCGTTAAAAATAGCAAAGATGTTCGCGGGAATCGGAAGCGAGCGATTTGAGACGGCTGTGATTCAAGAATGAGCCGCCTTTTTAATTAACATCCGATACCTGATATCATATGCACACATACTACGTTCCCTCATTGGCCAGTTTTGATGCTTCGTCCGCATCAAGCCCCGCTGGAGAAGTCGTTATGAGCTGCAAGAAAATGTTCTAAACCTGCAGTTGGCTTGATAAGGCACACATTGCGAGCATCTCACCTTTCCATTGGCTACATTTGATGCTCTCGTACCCACACCTGAGATGGCCATTGGCTGAAGCACCGCATTCAGCGTAGCATCAATGATCATGCCCGGAGCAGGGAGATGCAGGTAGGTAGAAGTAGGCGAGAGTAATGAAGTGAAAGACAAGTATAAAGTCGATGGTGCTTCGCTGAAAAAAAGAAAGACGCTCTTACGCTCATTAGGCCTCGCCTCAACCTCAACCTCAGGGCGCACACTTTATTCATCTCGTTTACAGTCCTGGGCATTGCCCAGGACTGCACTGCTTCTTATCTCCAAACCTCTTCTTTAAACAACAAGAGTCGGGTCTCCCGGGCTCTAAGCAGGGAGACTCGCATCAGTCCCCCCTTTGTCAGACAACGAGCAGCGTGTTAGTAGAGCATTCAGTCAACACTTCCCCTTTTGCCGTCCGGAAGGCTGCGATCCTTCGGCTCCCTCGTTTGAAGACTTTGAGTATTTATTCGGTATCGACTGTGCGGGCAATGATGCGATCGAGACATATAGCGAGCGCGAAAGTTCCCCGTCATCCACCGCCTACTCACCATCGTCAGAGAACGAGAATGCCGACAGCACTCTTTTGGAATTAGGAGAATCATTCGGAACTCAGCAAAACCGCTTCTTAGGCCGCGGCCACGGCCACGGCCTCAACATCCCCCATTCTCCCATCATCGACCCTACCCATCACCCTTGGGAAGAAACCTATCCTCCCTCGGAAGAAACCTTACCCCCTTTGGAAAATTTGGAAGACATCCAGCAACAGCAGCAGCAAGCCACCAGTCCAATCTCGGTTGAAGAAACAACAACGGGCTCTCAAGACAATGACACCACTCGACCCCGTTGCAGTATGTGCGACAGGAACTTCGCTAGCAAAAGCATCTTGGCGCGGCATTTCAAAATCAAACATGCAGCCAAGCGGGACTATTGGGTTTGCACTGTCAAGACTTGTTCCAAATACATGAAGGAAGTCAGTATGAAGTATAATTTCAGGCGGCACTGCAGAACGAAACACCCGACGGTGGATCTCAAGCAGTTTGATCTCTGAGTAATGTTGACAGCAGCTCGTCCCTCACGCTGATGGCCACTGGACCCTGTTTGGGATCGCGGGGTCTTTGAGGTGGCCTCCAGCGTGAGGGACGAGCTACCGCTTCACCGGCCTCACCGTCAGCGGAATCTCTTAAGCCCGGTGACGGTGAGGCCTGTGAAGCGCATCACTTCATTTTCTTTGAGACCTTATTATAAACACAATATATACGCCTATTCTTTAATGCTGCACCATCTCAACTATCTTTTGTGTGTTCCTTTACGCTTGTGTAGATATGTGTAGTATACAGCCCAGCTGAAAATATGCACCTGTGCTAGCTACTTGTCCAGCTTTGGTGCTCAGAAGCGACCTCTTAAAGACTGTAACGCTTTATTTTTCATTTTGAAGAGTTGTTCTAGTTGTTCAATGTCCATTTGCGCTGACATGCCTCGGCCAAGGTTAGGATACTTGTGTGAAGCAACTTACAGGCATTTGAACCCTGATGGCAACTCTTGAAAAACAAAAACAGCCTCAAATTAGGGTTAAATACAGATTCATCTATATCTACCAACTTGTAACTACATGTATAGAATGAACAGCATCCATACTACAGCTGACTTATATTGCACTTCAACCAATCTTGTATGCACTGTAAGCCTATTAGTGCATGCCCGGAGCACAGACCGTCGACAACGAGCCCGCCTAATTTAGCTCCCCCAGAAAGCTACAGGGGCTTTGCCGACCGCTAGTTCGGGCCAGAACGCGCTCACCTTCAGATATCCATCTTCACACTATTTTTTCAACGCTTCTCCAGGGGTCCGACATATCGCTTCCTCGCACAAATATAGCTTTGCACCAGCATTGCGACGCTCGATAAACGTCAGTACTCAGCGTACCACAAACATATCGCATTCGCATTTCCACCGGCAGCGATCGAATCCATCCATCGTATACCGCCGTCGAGCTTGGAGCTCCGTGTCGCATCTCATGACGCGCCACCTCCTCGACTAACTCAAGTTCACCGACCGCAAAGAGCTGCCTTCTGTAGCAACCATGCGCCGCTCCGCCATTGCATTTAATTTTATTGATTCCTCTTCATCACAGTAGCTAGCAACAAGCTGCAATGCAAAGCGGGAGCCACGCAATTGGCGCCCGGCCGAACGGACGTCCGACGCAGTTCCAAGTGAATCACGAGAGCCGCAAGCCGTTATTCTCCAGCAGCACCGCGCGGCCCGATGACAACAACGAAAATGGGTTGCACGTGTACACGGCGAGGACGCCGGCCTTTGGACGAGCAGGAGCTTCAGGGACCGCGGGCGGCGTCGACAATAAGAAAGCGAGGCCGTCCTCGGAGAACTTGGCCAACGCCGGCGTGCTGTCTTCAGGGGGCACGCGCATCCCGCGAATGAACAGCCTGCCGCAGACGCGCCGAAAGCCTATATCGCTGCGTGAGGCCATGGAGATGGCAGAGGGCGAGGAAGAGGCGGCAAAGCTGATGTCAGAGGCCGGCCTGGACAATCCTGTTCCCGTTGACGGGTCGCCCAGCCCTGCGCCGCGGCCCTGGAGAACGAGGACAGCGTCCGAAGTCTCAGAACTGCGGCGAATACAGGGAGAGGACCATCTGGACACGAAGGCGCGAAGCAAGATCCCGTCGGTGCGCAATCCCAGCTTCAGTGCGACTCTGGTGGGAGGCAAGGAAGCTGCGGTGGGAGCATCGCCAGCAAGGGCCACCCTCATCAGCGGCGGCAATGGCCTCGCACGGCAGCGATCGAACGAATTTGCTAACCCAGCTCTTCGTAACGCACTGCGATTGGGCCCTAGAGCTGCCTCGACCATTGGCGGCGATAGCAATGGCCTTCCCGATCTAGTCCCAGGCATCGAGGATCCGCTGTCTTCTATCGATCCTGCTCTCTCTGCAGCAACCCTGGTTCAAGAATCTTCTCCAGACAAGAGCTTTGCGTGGCAGATGGATGAAGATTTTACAGCCGGCGAGCTGCAAATATCCGATAGTCCTCGAGTTAGGGTCGGCGTTCGGCCATTTGCCAGCCGGCTGGGATATCGCGACGGTGAAAAGCAAGACTTTGACAACTTACCTCGAATCTCCAACCCAGGTTCACGCAACACAAAACTAGACGAGATACGATCACTAGAGCTCAAGGCAAACGGGAGCCAGATACCATTTGCAAGCTCAGCACGCCCAAGGCCAGCAAACACAAAGTTGGATGATATACGCACAAGAGAAGGGCAGGTAGAGCGCCAGATTCCGCTGCCGAGCCGACACCTGGATACGTTAAAGAACACGAGACTGGAAGAGATTCGGCAGCGCGAAGCCGACGGAGTATCGAGACGGGCATTCGCCGCAGCTCGCCTTCAAGAAATCAAAGAGCAAAACGCCATGGCACGCCCCCGGTCACCCGACGACGATTTCAAATCCCGTGCGGCCTTTGGGTTGGCACGCCGGCGCCTGGCCAAACCCGATGCGGCTGATGAATCGAAAAAGGAGGAATTGCCACCATCACGAACTGGGGGAGGATTTGGTTTTGGGGGAATTGGTGGTATTGGTAAGACGATATCAGATACGCCCGCGACAGCCTTTAAGCGAGACCCGAGGCGTGCAGAGGAGGATACAGCAGCAAAGCTGGACAGCGAAGAGCAGAGAAAGGACAGCGCAATAAAGCCCAAGCTATTTGATCGAAAATACAACGACAGAGACCTGTTGCGACGGCTGGCAAGGGCCGCCAGCTCCCCGACAGCTGAGACCGAGTCCCGCGCAAAGCAGCTGCCCACCGCTGCGCCAGCTGACGAAGAAGATAAGCAAACCGCTACCAAGTCAATCGCTGATAGAATCGCCTCTCGCCTGTTTGCTTCAAAGCGCGCTTCTTCTCTTCCCACCCCTGAGACTAAAGCAGCGACTGACGGCAGCGCTAAGGATTCCGAAAAGCCAAAGCCTACAGTGGGATTTGCTGGTCTGCAGCGCACACGATCGATTGAATCAATTAAGAGCAAGCGGTCCAGTATGCAGTCAGAACCAGACCCGACAGACAGGATAGAGGCGGAGATGAAGTTGTTTGCGCCTTCGGACAACCATTCCGAACGCGGCTCTCTTCGCGCGCCCTCCCCTCCCTTTGACGATGACTCGGATGAAGGCAACGTTAGGATCAAGGACGAGCCTGAAGCAGAGGCGACGCCGAAACCCTCCAAGCCGGATCCTTTATCCATGCCGACTCCAAGAGTGACCGGCGCCTATGTCGAAACGCCAGTTACGGTAAAGACAGAGAAGGCGGTGCTCAAATCCGAAGATATCAAATCATCTGCGGAACCGTTCTTCCCGGATAGGAAATTGACCTTTTCTTCCTGGAGAAACAGAGATCAAGACGCAGCTTCGGACCCCGGCACGACTGATGACGGCGACTCTGTAATCTCAAAGTCGGCAGTCGTCAGAAAGCGAAGGGCAAAGTCGCTGCCTCAACGCAGGCTGCCAATCAAGAACTCGGTCAAGCTTCCCTCTGTCAAGGATGACATGATGGAGCTGCGGCGCGCATACAACATTGACGACTCGACATTTGACGATTTAGATGAGATTCTATCTGGCAGGAGTCTAGCCAGGGCTGCTAAAGACCTGAAGAGCGGCAGCTTTGGTCGGTCCTCGGCAGTTGATCTTGATCCAGACCTTGATTCAGAGTTTGACTCTGCGGATTTGATCAAGAGAGAAGGCCAAAAGGACAGCAAATTGTCTAATTCCGACGGCGAGATTGCTGCCTATGAGCGAATGAATAAGACGCTGCAAACTGGCCTTTTACGGATTCGCTCAGCAAAGCAAGGCATCGAACGCATCGAGGATCGATTCTCACGAGCCCAACCCTTCTCACAGGGAAAGAAGAACATGGCTAAAGCCCCTGAAGGCCACGAGCACCATGGTCACCTCAGCCCTCAGGCAGGATGCCCGTACTGCACGTCGCCGTCGGGTGCTACTACAGTCACCTATCTTCATCTCGCGCTACCACGACTATACCACCAAGATCCGACTTTCCGCCTCACCTGGCTTGGTCTGCTTGTTTTCATTCTCTCAACTTGGTATGCTGCCGAATCAGCCATGTGCGCCATGTACTGTCGACCAACCACCTGCCCTGCCTCCAAGTCGCCCTGCGTCTGGTCCTTTGACGACCCGACAGATTTCGGCACGGCCATACCCATCAAGCTGGACCAGTGGATCACTGGCGGTGGAGGCCGCCAAGTGGCATCAGTTGTATATGAAGAGGCTTACGATTGGATTGCCGATATACAAGACCTGGCTTTGGGACGCGACATTGAGGATGTGGATATGGAGACGCTCTCACCCGAACAGAAGCGTCGGCATAGACGCCGTCTGAGGAAAAAGGGCCTTTTGGCTGCTAGAGAGCCGCGACCGGAAGACCAGGCGAAATGGGATGAGTGGCGAGCAGCAAGATTGGCAAAGGAGCGAGGTGAAGAGGTCAGGACTCAGGTACATAGCAAGAGCACGGCGGCGCCGACGGAGGATGAAGAGAGTGGATGGGTTAAGGTGAAGCGAAGCTGGGGGAAATGAGGATTTTGGAGTAGTTTTTGCGTGCTGTGGTTTGTTGTTTTCTGTAGTTTTATATGCTTTTTTTTTACAACACGCTTATTAACGAGATAATGATGAGAGCCGGGGAAATGAAGAATCAAATTGGAGTTACGGAACTATAATATATTGAATATGACAATAGTAAATATGTTTTGTCTTTTAGGAATCATATCGGTGCTTGGGTTGAAGATGTTCTGGTAATTTTAATGAAATCCGATACTCAACACACGTGGTAGAAAAATGGTTGTATTTTTATAGGCTTCTAAAAAGCAGCTCTCTCGTGACGCCAAAAACACCCTTTATCCAGCAATGGTATACAAAAAGAGACAAGAAAAAGAAAATTGGGCAGCTGGCCTGGCCAATTAGTTGTCGAGACCACCCCATTCGTCATCCTCATCGCCCTCTGCCCCGTCCATATCCTCATCCTCATCATCTTCCTCATCATTCTTCTCCGCCCACGGCAATCTCTCGTCATCGTAGCTGTCTGCCGAGCGCTGTCGCAAAGACTTGACAGGACACCGCTTGAGCGTCTCAACCAAAGAGCCAACCTTTTGCACAAACGCCTTTGCGTCCTCGTTCCCCTCCTGCGCAGCAGCAATGGCACCCTCACGCTCAAGCTCATCCACCCACACATCCAACACATGCAGCCTCAGTCCCAGCGCAACCTTCTCCTCATCCTCAGCATCAAAGCACCACCTCGCAAAAACACCCACAACCTGCTCCGTCAAAGCACCCTTGTAGCCCTGCTCCTTGACAAGCCTCACATGCGCGCCAAACACCCTCCTGACGAGAAGCAGGAACTTGTCCAGGCGCAGCGCCTCAATATGCGGCCACTGCGTGCCGAGGACGGACCAAAAGGCCGCGAGCCAGGGCTCGACGCAGGCGGGCTGCAGGCCAAAGAGCAGGTTGGCGAGGTCAGCGGCGAGGGCCTGCTGGGGACGCGGGCGGTCCGTCATCCAGAGGGCGTAGTAGAGGCCTGTCCAGAGCTTGCGGGCGTCGATGGGCGTGAGGGACTGGCGGGAGGAGAGGAAGGCTTGGAGGGAGGAGAGGGATTCGGTGCGGAGTTTGCGGTCTGGTCTGCAGTGTTAGTCGAAAGTTCTCTGTGTGTATGAAAGAATTGCGAAAGGGTAAAAAAAAAATCAAAGAGGGAGGGAGGGGGCAAAGAGACGGACCGCTTGAGGCGAGGTTTCTGATAAAGGGCATCTGCTGCGCTTCTTGCGCAGAGACGGCGGCGGAGGCAGCCATTGCGATAGATGGAGGGGGAGATTGATAGGTTTTGACAAATAGAGATGAATTCTAAAATGCTACAGCAATTTCTTTGTTTAATTGCAAACGCTGGGCTCGATTGGGTGGAGCTGAGAAGAATGGTTGGTCAAGAAAGATGCAGCGCAGAAAGACGTCCTAGCAGCATAAATTTTGCCTGGGCCTTGGAAAAAATCGAGGTGAAGCTTCGGTGAGTGGTGCTCGGTGAGTGGTGGTGCCCCACCGCGACTGACCGAGATTTTGGGCGAGAGACAGAGACCTGTTTTGACTCTACGGTGCTTGGCAGATGAGAGGCTTGCAATCTAATAGTAGTACTGTATCTCATATGTCATATGCCACATATCGCTTGCCAGAGTACATGCAGGCAGGTAATAATTATTCATCTCCGGGCAATCACTTGATTTGATGCCATCCTACAAATCATTCCAAATCACTGACTGATACGCGCATCCGATCCGATTCCACAGGTACCAGGTACATACTTGCACCCACCGCCCAGGCTGCTGCCTCTTTTTCGCCCTGTCGATGCCCCGCGCCCGGCCATCGCGGTGCCTCCCACGCCTGAACGTGCAACAAGCGCCGCACCCCACATCCGTCATAGGCTCCGAGTCACAGGTACCTGCCCCGACGGCGGAACAAGATTCTCCATTTCCTGCCAACCAACCAACCAACCCTTCTTCCGTTGCTTCATTTTTGCTTCATCCCTCTTTTTTCTTTTCTATCCGTCTTTGTCTCTTTTTCAGGGCTCAACCAGTGTGCATCTAGTCTTCGCTTCCTTGATACGATACGACATTCGTTCGACAGAGCTGCAGACAATCATACGAGCGAAAGGGACCAAAAGAAGCAAGCACGCGAAGAAAGAAGCTCCCTTGACATACAAACAGACACCGACCTCTCGATCTCGACAAGCGTAGACCGGTCTCGCATCTCTCGAGAGCATCAGCAATCACACAGACTCCTTTTCCAGCTCCTTCAGTCACAAATCAACCTCCAAAATGTCCACCAAACGCATCACAAAGGTCAGTCAGCCCCCCATCTCCCCATCAACACCAGACAAACAATCAAAAATACTAACATCCCCCCCTCCTCCAGGAATTCGCCGAAGTCTCCCAAACGCCCCCCGAAGGCTTCATCGTCACCCTCCCCCCCAACGCCTCCGTCCACACCTGGCACATCACCCTGCAGCCTCCCCCCGCCACGACCTTCTACCCAGGCCGCTTCGGCATCCTCCTCACCCTCCCCACCGACTACCCCTTCAAGCCCCCCGTCGTCAAGTTCGTCACCCGCCTCTACCACCCAAACGTCACAAACGACTCCCTCGGCAACGTCTGCCTCGGCATCCTCAAGGCCGAGAACTGGAAGCCCAGCACAAAGATCGCCTCGGTGCTCGAGGCCATCAGGAACCTGCTCATCGAGCCCCAGCCCGACGACCCGCTCGAGGAGCGCATCGCCGACGAGTACCGCAACGACAGGGCCACGTGGGAGCAGAAGGCCAAGGCGCAGGTCACAAAGTATGCTCTTGAGGACCCTGTCTTTCCGGCGACGGCGAATTAGAATATGTCTGAGGCCTTGGAGGGGCTTGATTTAGAGTAACGAGCAGAGGGGTAGAAGCTGGAGGCGGGATGGTCGTTAAAAAAAAAAATTTAAATAAAAACAACCAAGATGGGAGAGATGGGAGAGAGAGAGACAAGGATAAAAGGCTGAGAGGAGCTCAGGGATCCACCAGTCGTTCAGTTGTGTTTGGTGCATCGGCGTCATTCGATGATGGCAGCGGGCATAAAATGGAGAGGGTTCTGCAAGTTTGGCTTTGGCTTTTGATATTGACATGGTGGAGATTGCGCAACGGACGTCTACAAGGATGGATGGAACAGCATTGCTAAGGCTAGCAGCAGCATGGTATTTAGTGTTTGTTTTGTTTTCTCAATCAATAGAAAAGAAAGGAGCTGGCTATATCGCTGGCTAGAAATCTCATGACTTAAGAAATCGAGTGTCCTTTACAATTTCTTTCTATAACTCTACAAAAGCAACGATATAGCCAGCAGTGCCAAGTATTAACTTCACGAGGTTTCACTTCACAAGATTCCACTTCCACACATACAAGCACACAGAATCTACAAGAGTGAAAGAATAAAAAGTCTTCGTTTCAAGAATTCATTCATTGGCCGTGCACGAACCCGTGTCTGTCTATAGGTGGTATAACACGCCAGTGTCTTTTGCCATATTACTCCCCCCCAAAAAGCTTTTTTTCTCTGGCCCTTATTCTATCCAAGTCAACACAAAAATAAGAAAGAAAAAAGGAAAAAATAAGATTTTTGTACATGCCCATCCTTCTATGCTGCGCACCACAGATGTAAGAAATAAAAGAAAAAGAGAAAGAAGAAAAAGGAAGAAGTGGGGGGAAAAAAAAGGTAGAAAAAAGATACTGCAGACAAGATGTATACAAAGCAACACAAAAGCTGTATTTCTCTTTCGTCTTTCTTGCTCAAGCACTATTTCCGCCCAGCTTTTGCTTCTTCTGGTTGTTTTGTTTGTTTGCAACAAGCATCCGTCTAAGTTCCTCTAACAAGGGGACCTGCCACAAGTTGCAGCCGTAACCGTCGTCATGGTATTTTTGATGAAACCAAAGGGTAGCGCTTCTGCTCTCAATTCCACCAGCACGCCCATACGATGAAAATAAAAGAAAAAAAAAAAAAGAAAAGAAAAAAAAGTAGGAAATTTGAAGAAGAAAATTAAGGATAGTGGGAGGAAGAAAGAAACAAAGGAGAAAAACACGCTGTGTTCGGAAATCCCTGGTGACAAGGTAGATAAAGGGAGGGAAAATAAAAGAGGTGAATGAAAATGCTTATGCTTCAATGCATCGTAGCCGCTGCCTGGGCCCTTGGATGGCATCTCCCTCAAACGCCTGCCGTGCTATGGGTAAAATGAAGAAATGGAAATAGAAGAGGAGAGAAGAAGAAGAAGAAGAAGAAGAAGAAGAAAAAGAATTATAAGGTATGAGAATCGAAGTAAAACCGAAGAAGAGGAAATAAGACGCCGGTGGTATCAATGCAAAAATCTAGCCTCCCCAAGCTCAATAGCTTCTTGTTTCTTTTATTTCTTCAGGCCAAAGCGGCCGCCTTTCCGCTCCCCATCAGCCTCTCTGCCATGGGCTCCGTGGTGTGTTGCAGCCTTACTGCGAGACCGTAAGAGAAGATCCTGCTGGGCTTTATCACGTCTTTCTTGCCGTCGCTCCTCAATCACTTCTTGGCTGAGGTGGTTAAAGCCGTTGCGCCTCTTGAAGCAAGTCTCTAAGACTTTATTTGCGTCCAGCATCTTCCTAGGCAGAGACTGGACCACACCAAACATTTCCATTGGGTCTCCAATCGCCTTGATTTCGGCTTCTCCCAGCTTGAAAATGGCCAGGGCAACCCGGAAAAGCGTCTTGGATCCCTCGTAGAAGAAGACGTCCCAGACACGGAGCGTTGTCTCGATGGGGAGTGTCCCGATATAGCAGCTCATGAACCAAGCAGTCATGCAGAGAGTGATGGGAGGAAGCCGCTCAGATGACAGCGCCAGATGGGGTTCTTTCCTCTTCAGACGAAGCGTCAGCGGCGAAGGCGTCAGCGGTGACTTTCGCATTGACATTGATTTGCTAGTCATTGGCCTGGAAAGCGGCTCGCCGCCATCGAGCTCTCCTCCAATCTTATCCCACACAGCAGGCATCGTGTCCCGGAGCTCCGTCATCAAAACTCCAAGATCTACCTTGGAGCCCTCGAGGCTCATCTCGTGCGTGCCAGGGAGATAGATGTGGGTGATGACGTTGAGCAGCCAGAATGCCTGTTCCTCTGTGTCCACAAACAGAAGCAAAAGGCCGGCGATGAAGTTGAGGCTCTGGCAGTATCCAATGCGAGGGTTGTAGACGGCAAATGCAAGCAGGACGCGGCGGAGTGAAGCAATGAGCGGTGGCTCGCCTTGTAGCCCAACGGGGCCAGGTCCGCTACCGTCCAAGGCCGCTCCCCTGACCGTAGATTGGCTTGCCCTCTCGCTGCTAGTCGTGGTGTCGAGCATATCGGCGGTAGCTTGCGAAGGCTTGAACTGGATATTATCAGGGAATGTCCGGTGAAGATCGCGCTCGATGGCCTCAATGTCGACATGCTTGGCTTGTCTCAGCAATAGCTTGTCGTAAAGGCCGCCGTGCTTGGCCAGAATCGCTGGGCCGCCTGCGTAGTAGAACCAAGCAGCTCCTCGCCAGTCCGGCGGGATGCCTTTGCGGACAAAACGCTTCGTCTTGGCATTTGGAGATGGGAAACGTTGGGGGCGGTCGGTCATTAGGGCGCTGTCCTTGAGGTAGGAAACCCACTTCTTGCGCCGACGGGCGAGGTACTGAGAGTACCCCTTGTCCCAAGCATCATACTGGGCTATGCTGATGAACTGATTCTCCTTTTTGAATCCATACCGGTCACGCGCTCCCGGCAACTCAGGCTGAGGGACCGGGACACGCGCCGATGAAGGGGAAACCGATCGAGAATCGGGGACAGAGGGGGGTGAAATGCGAGAAGGGCTTGGGCTGGGGGTGGCGCCTCTTGTGTGAATGCCGTCCGAGTCCACACCCGATTCTGCCGTTCTGGATGAGTTGCGATTTTCTGGAAACTCCAGATCGTTGTCTAGGTCGTGATCCGGGTCGTGATCGAGATCATGGTCGTGAGTAAGGGCAGGCACCATTGATGTGAAGGCGGCGCTGGAAAAAAGCATCTTTGATTGCCTAATCTCCATGTCTAGGGCAGAATGCTGAGCAGGCACCGGAGGCACCGGGTCCGAGTCAAACTCGTCATCGTGAATGCGCTCAGGTACCGGTTCGGACCTGGCGGTAGCAGGACGGTGCATAACGCTAATCATGTTGTCTGGGACAGTGTCCTGGAGCTCGGCCGATTCTTCCTCTGTTGCTTCTTCCTCTATTACCTCTTCCTCATGTGTATGTAAAGTCGAGTGTCCGTGCTCGGGTTCGTGCTCAAGCTCGAGGTCGTGGTCGTGCGTTGGCTCTAGCTCTGATTCTAGTACTGTTTCTAGTTCTGGCTGTTGCTCCTGCTCCTGCTCTAATAGCTTTGGCAAAGAGTCCGGCTCTGGCTCGTGCGGGTACGGATCGTATGCAGAACCGTAGCCAATGTTATATTGGTCGTCGTAAGGGTGGTGGTGGTGGTTGTTGTTGGTGTTGCTGTGGCGGTTGGAATGAGTGTTGGAATCAAATTCTTCGTTTTCAAAATCGTTGCCGTCGTCGTCGTCGTCACAGAATCCTCTCTCGTACATGCCCATAACATCTTCCAAGCTCGGCTCGTCAGCGTCTGCTGATTCTCCGTAGAGCGACAGAACAGAGCTGTCCTTGGTCAGGACGCTGCTTCGCTCGGTCAAGGCAGTGGCGGGAGTGGACGATGATGTAAGCTGTGACCTGAAGCTGGATCGCAGTTCGTCGTCGCTCATCCACGGAGCTGGCCCACTGGGCGTGGGAGCGCTTATGGAGCTGTCAATGCGGTTATTGTAGGCCAGATACTGGGGGCGATGGCCGGCAATTGAAGAAGGAGGATGTGCGCCCGCGTTTCTGGAGGAGCGGCCAGAGCTCGATTCGAGGTATTGGTATTCGGCAGTAGGGGGAAAAGATGGAGAGGCGGCATATGAGAATGGAGGTTTTGAAGAGTCTGAAGGCTGTCGGGGGCGCTGCCAGGAGGGCGTGGAGGCAGGTGAAACGCTGGTCATCTCCGGCATGCGATCCGAGGGAGGGAGGTAAGCCAGCCGCAGGCTACCTGGACCGACAGGGGGCGACCTAATACTGGCGCTCTGCTTCCGGGGTCTAGAAAAGTTCTCGACGGCAGGGGTCTCTGGCGTGCGCACCTCGGGGCGCATGGCCTTTGTCATCACAGCGTTTGCGGAATCCAGACGCAAAGGCTCTGGCGGTCCTCTCCTGCCAGCCGTCATGTCGCGCACGGGATATGTCGCTGATGCAGGCGCTGCGTGATGCTGATGCGCGGGCTGCTGTGGCTGGAACTGGGGCTGAGGCGACGCCTCCTGCTCGAACTGGCCGTACCGCTCATACCAGCTGTTCTGCGAGGGCGATCGGGGAGGGATGGGAGACACTGGGCTGCGCAGCATCATGTGAGAGCCGGTTGCGATCGAGTCATAGCGCGGAGAGAGCGGCATAGGAGAGAGCTGCGGCGGTCGTTGGCGGTCGTCGAGGCTGCCGGGCTGAGGATGCGATGCTAGAGGCGCTGGAGGAGATTTCAGGCGAGATGCGTAGTGCGAAGCCTGGTGGTTGGAGAGGCTCTGCTGGCGGCCATGGCCGCCGCCAGGCTGAGAGACGGTCATTGAATTCATCAAAAGTTTCCGCCGTGAATGCGCAGGAGCCCAGCAGCGACAACCGAAGGCGTTTGCCGGGCTCTATGAAGCCACCACGAGAGCACGTGAGGCTGTCTGCTGTGCAAGTCTGCGGTGAGTGAGGCTGCACGAAGTTCTCGGGCCAGGCCGCTGCCTCGACAGCGATGCTCGCCGACTAGATTCGTGGATATTGCGATAGAGAAGGGCGCTGCCCCGTGCCATTGCCGCCTGTGCACGCAAACTGTGATGCTTTTTTACGGAGGATGAATCGGAGAAGAGGCCCGTCGTCAAAAGGTCTGGTGCGGTTTCGGCTCTGGGTCACGACCTCATGCAGCTGGGCGCGGCTGGCGGGCTATTTTGGTAAGGCAGGCTGAAGCCGAGGATAAAAAAAGAAGAACGATGCGCAGACCTGTCACACAAGAAATCTCCACCACAGCTCAGAATAGAAAGAGAGGACGAGCAGGCGCAGGTTTAGTCAGTGAGGTGAGGGCAGTCGTGCTATACAGACCGAAGCTTCCCCACGGCAAAGGAGCGGTAGCGTGCGAAGCAGCCACACGTTAGGGAGGGACCAACAGCAAGGACAGAAACGCCTGGTTTCTCGCGCGGCAGCAGACCGGCTCGGGCCCGTCAATAGCTTTCCGGCGCGCGTGGTGCAAAGAGAGGGCAGCTTGCTGCTCTCGATCGGTGCGATGAACGCCCACCGCTGGTGTTGTGGCGGGTTATCGTCGAAGTCGTCGAGCTGGTGTCGTCGAGCTTCCAGTGCAGGGGTGACGAAAAGTCACCGTCATCAAAACCCTGATACCCCGGCCGCGCAGTGGGAAAAAAAAAACTGGAACAGGGTATTTAGGGAGCCCGCTGTCAAAAGAGAAAATAAAGCGTCTGGGTCAGCTGCAGGCTCCAGTGGCATGTGCCCGACAGCAGCGCCTCAGACCGCGATGGGCAGTCGTGTGAGGTTTTGGAGAAGCAGAAAAGGGCTGGGGAAAGACGCGAGCCACTGTTTTTGAGGGGTTCTGGTGGTGCTCAGGGCAGAATGCAGGCTGAAAGCCATCCATCCATCCAATATCGCGGCCGCCACCCGCTCGCTGCTGATGGCTGCAGGCCCAAACAGCAAATGCGCCGACAAAAAGGAATGCCGCGCCGGCTTGCAGCCTATGCTGTGGCCTGGAGCCTGCACGCACTCAGGCGGCGGCTCCCTACAGCAGCAGCTCCCTGGGGGGCGCACAGCGGCTTGGACGCAGTGCTGTACGCTGCTAGCACATGCAATAGCCTACAGTAGTGCTGGACCGGGCGCCAACAGACGACAGAGATGGAGCAGGGGGCGGGCAACCCCTGGAGAACGGAGAGCTGGCCCCTTGTCAGTAACGGCCAGGCAGTCCCTTTAGCCCCAGCTGCTAAGAAAAACTAGAAAAAGAAAGGAACATTTGATCCAGTTATTAGACACTAAGAGATGAACCTAGCAGGGCCAGAAGAAAAAATTGCACGCAGCACAGCTCAGCCAAGCAGCAGCAATCAGGCACCGTCCCCGCCGAATGAATCAAATCAAAGCGTGCATGAAAGTACATGTAGCCGCTGCCCCGGGGCGCTGGTAATAAGCTCTTAGCGCACCGGACCCCTCCCATCCGGCCATCCGTACCGCTGCGGCCCTTGCATTTGGCCTGACGTTTTACTGGACCTGCATTGGCCTGCCCGCCACTATGGCCGGACTTGGTGCGCCTAAGGTGCTGAAATCCCACATCAGGTTGACACCGGCAAGCTTGTGGTGGCATTAGCGTGCATGTGGTCCGGGGGGAAGCAAATTTTAGAGAGAGAAAAGCCAGATGGAGCCGCTGAGTTTTTCTTTCTTCTGCTGCTGCTTCTGCCATCGTCCCACACAATACGAAGGCGGAGCATGCGGGATAGCATACTTGTACAACAGTGCATGTACTTGTAGGTATATGGATTATAATTACCACATGCATGGCGAATGTCAGGCAAGGGCAATCAACCGCCCCAATGCAGCATAGGAGAACAGGCTGCGTAGCCGAGCAAAAGGGAAAAAAAAAAAAAGGGAAAAAAAAAAAAAAAAAAAAGATGCATTGTGGCCTCTGCTTCGTCTTCCCCCCTTACTGCTATACACTTACAAATACGCCTCGGCATTTGGTACTTAGTAGGTGCTAAGTGCGGGCAGCATAATAAACGACGCAGCATGCCATGCTTCAACGCCCAGCAAAATAAAATCTCCGCTTCCTCCATGATCTTCAGAGCTTATGCATCGAGCCGATGATTGGTGTAGACTCGGCGTCAGCTGCGTCATCATTACTGATATCGCGCCCGTCCTCAGCAGTTCGACGTCGATTCTGGGAAGCTCGCTTTTCAGCTCAACTCTCCAATGCTAGTTTTTTTTTTTCAGCTACATGTGCCTAAATTAGTAGCGTCTCATGCCGTACGCACCACAGAAATGGGTTGAAGACAAGGGGGCCGCCAATAGCAGGCTGGAAAAGCTGCGTGGCCCTCGGCACAGCCCTACGGGTGTCGTTGGTCTATCTTCAATGCTGTCTGCTCGTCATCTTTTCTGTCTTGTCTGTGTCTCTCGCATTTCCTCACCCCAAGACACGTTTGAGAGCGACAAAGGAATGCGAAACACGCACTTCAAACCAAAAGCCTCCTATGGCCAGATGATGTCGCTGATCGCGGCCTGGAGACAAGGGAAGGACAGAGAAGAAGTTCCACTGGCCAATATCGACTCCTGGTTCGTCTCATTTGGTGAGCATGCGGCTGTAAGGGCGCCCCTGTCCAGGCTCAATTTGCTGAAGAGGAGCTCCGGGCACCCGCGCGATCTCCAGTCACGCTTTCTGCTCCATAGAATAAGTCAGCTTCGGATGAATCTCGTCAACAGCTTACATACATGTAGGTACCTGTGAACACTTACATGCAAGGCACAGACTCCCTCCTTGCATGCACTTTGGGCACCGTCGTGTCAGAGCATGTCCTAGTCCAATCCATTGTTTATTTACAAACAACATGCATTCATCGTGTTAGGTACTGCTACTACTACTACTACTACTGCTACTGCTACTCAGAACCTACTACTACATACTACTAGTATTCGTATATCGGCGTTTTCCTTTTCGAGAGAAATCCTCATATGGTGCAAAAAGCCAAGCTGGTCTAGATCCATCTCCAGCTGCAGTGCTGTAGTTGTTTGTCATTCATACCTGAAGGAATGCATTCCTGCCTGTTCCGACTCGGGCCATCTTCAGCTGCTTCACTCCGCCCAAAGGCCCGGAGTGCCAATCACCACCACGCAGACCCCGGCTGCTTATTATGAATTGTATGCTACACACTACTGTACATACAAGGACAGCACGTCCATCTCGGGCCAGCCGTTAGCACTCCGTAGTTGACTCGAGCACGCGGAAAATTGCCGACTTGGCGGATGTGCATGCCCTGTGGCACCATGCAGTCCAGGGCCCGCAACCTTGACATCAACAGACTCAATCTCAATTTTATTCTTCCCTTTTCTCTTCCCCCTTCTCTGCAGACTGTCTCCTTTCATTTTTGCTTCGGATCTTGCCCACTTGACTGAATGCGTACACGTACCCTAGTGCAACACGCGGAGAAAATACCCTAAACGCCAATATCACGGCTTGTCATAATGCTGATCTCGCTAGAACACGCCGGGTATCGCTACTGTCGGCCCGCTTGGCAATCGGCTAAAGCACCTTGGAATAGGTACATGTACCTAATGTACTGCATGTATAAGCAGAGGCAGCGTGCACGCTTCATCCTCCTTTTGGTGACACCAGACCAGAGCACAGCGTCAAGCCACTGACTGACTCATGGCGAGAGCGTCAATGTACATGTATGTGTGTACTAGGTGCATGTAGGAATCCGAATGTGTGCTGGCACAAGGCATCCTCCCCTTTCTCCCTTGCAGCACTTGCATCATTAGGGGCTGTAAGAGGTTCAGGTAAACCAGCCACCAGCGGCTCCAGCTTTTTGCACGCTTGGCGCCGCCGCACTTTTCAGTACGCGTATTGCCGACCTGGCTCTTTGACAGCTGAGGTACGGCCTGCGTGTGCAGTACTTCATAATGTCCGCAGTGCTTCGGAGTAGGCCTATTTGCTTTTTCTTTATGCGACGGATGCGCTGCATACGAGTACATAAATTAATTGGTTTCCCAATCCATCACCCCGCTTCGCTCAAAACGCCACTACTAGCAGTAAGGAGTAGAGCAGAAAAGGAAACAAATCGCAGAGGGGATATACTCGTGGAATTAGAGAAAAAAAAAAAACCATGAGTTAAACAGATGGAGATATTAACAACATTCGGATAGTACCCGGTGCGGCTTCTACATGTAGCTGCTTCAGCATTACAGTGAATACAGGTCCCAGCTCCAGACGAGGCTCGTGCCTCTCCCCCTGTTGCTCTTTCAATCAATCTTAGATCCCCACGCGCTTCATCACGTTCCGAGATTGTATCAATCTCGCCCAATTGACACAATAGAAAAGACGCAGTATAAATCGAATAATTCCCCAGATCGCTCTATCTTCACAGCTCCTTTTTTTCTCTCTCTTTCCCCCTTGCATACCAAGTATCTGCCCCCAAACCCACCCTCAGCTCCCTTGTGAGTCTTGGAGACCGCCACAGCCAATGATGTCAATTTAATTGAGAAACTGCATGTAGCCACCGAGGCTGCTGGCTCCAATGCAAATGATCCTTCATGGCTTAAGCTAGTTCCATGGCGAAACAAACAACTTGCCACCGAGGCAGAATGAATATGCATGTTTCAGCTGAAAAGAGAAAAGAGAGGACAAAGAGGGGGGGGGGAGGGGGAGAAAAGGGAGAAAACAATCTCATAACCTCTGATACTACACCAATCGCAGGACTATACGTCATCACGTTGCCATATAGCTACGATGTTACGAGTATCCCTTCAACTATCTTAATAAGCGGCTCTATAAATTCTCTACACCATACCAGATAACTTGAAGCTGTTAACGGAATTTTATCTCAACAAATCGAGAGAAATATGGCACCAAGCTATAGATAACGCACCTGGGTAGACGGAAGGTTTTTAGTAATTGCACTTGCAAGCTGGACGACTTGTTATGATGTATATCAGCGCTTTGCTGGCTTCAATTATAGATCTCATCAAGCCATACTGGTACTTAAGATCAATATTGACGCCAAATTCTCTTATTTCAACAACGAAAAATGCGCAGCAGTTATAACGATAAAGTATCACGCTACTACTAGTGTAAGCCACTGAGGAGAGATTCAATCCTTAGACGCCATCAGCTCAGTGGCTACCTATGTGCGCATGCACTCTCCAAGCACATTCACTACTTAAAGCAGTAAACGTTATTTCCACCTTCTCTATAGATTCAGGCTGGAGATGATTTTATCTATGACAGCTGACGGACATGACACTAGAATACCCTTTCCGCCTTTGTTTCACAACTTCGTGACAGCGACTCTATACATGTAGCTGCGCTTCCCGTAAATGCACTGACACTCGCTGATGAACTTCCAGCAAATGGAGATCTATAGGCTACTATGCTAGCAAGTTTCTTACCTAGGCAAGTTGAGATGTGATATCGACCTCATAGAAATTCTTCACATCAGCGCTCAACGACTTGGCATGCATGTTCTGCGATGCCTATCCCAGCTCAGCAGATTGAGTGAAGCCGAAGGATGCCATATCAGCGAAATCACGCCCTTTCGATTTCTTACTCTCTACCGCTAGACTTAATTTTCTGTCTCTCTCCGCTTCTCCGTACAAGCTATTATTATTTTACAATGACAAAGATATCAGTGTTTAATAAAAGAAAATATTTCTAAATATTGGTCAATTATAACTCAACTTGGAAAACACAGGTTGCTGTTTTGAGACTCGTGTATAATAACGTGCTATACACTGATAATTGGAACACTATATTTTACAACGAGCTTCAACCCACATCGTATACGACTGATGCACTTGTCCTTTATGAGATAATATACAAAGCACGAGCAAGTAACCTAAACCTAGAAATTTTGTTGATTCCTATGAACCCGGCACCGAAATGTAACAGGCGTATCAACGGGCCTGGCAACAACAAGATGATCACAATGAAGACCTGTGGGTTGACGAGATCAGCGTCGAATTCGAGGATCAGATGAATCAGGCGTGGCCAGCGTTTGAAGAGGGACTAAAGAAGTTATATAAAGGCAACGCTTTCAATGTACGAAGCAGCGAAGATATATCAAGGTTTGGGACCCGTAGAGACATCATGATTGATGAATGGAGAAAATATGAACTAAATAATAATTGAAGCTAGGCACGCAAAGGAGTTGATTAAGCAGGAATGCGAGCGCAAGTAATCTTTATCCCAGCATCAGTTGCCAGGGTTGATTATTCCCTTAATGAGACATTGAAAAGACATGCAAGAGTAAAGAATGATGCTGTAGAGTTTATATAATAAGGTCATTGGTCTAGCAACTTTAAAATTCACACAAGACAATCAACACAGTTTGAGTTATTGAGTGAGTTATATTTATTGCATTCACAATTCTTCCAGTCACCAAACTCTTTATTTTGAGCTCAGTCGTCTCCGTGGTGCTGCCTTAGGTCGTCTACAACGAGGATACTGTCTGTAAATTGGGCCTCTTTGCGACTTGCTCAACTTTGGCTCCAAACAGGTGTTATTATTTGCCACAAGCACAGCTTGCAGTCTGCATGGATTTTGCAACAACCACTCCAAATGGTATTGCTACTGCTTTCTCACCTCGAGGCGGAAATCAATGTGCTGTAGTTCTTGAGCAAGTGATCGGTGGGGAATGTATCTGCCCTACTAGGCTTGCAGTTATATCGGGAGATAACTAGAAGATCGGAGCCACGCGGGATGAGGAATATGAGGAACCTTGGGACGAAACAGTCGACCCTAACGCCTTTGGGTGGGTTGAGAATTAATCGACATGAATGGTACACAAAGATGATGACAATGCAACTTATACCAAGAGTGCCGAGGACATTGTGAAAGGTGTCGGCAAGACGGACATTTAGCAAACTGATTAATGAGCATGACAAGAGGTTTAAGTGGCTACTATTGGACTATAGCAATGTTACGACCTCAATTCTCATGCTCGGCACAGGCTAATCTGTATAAATAGTGGACTGAAAGACTAATTATTTCGCACCACCGTGAAATGCGCCAAATGCTTTTCAACATGCTCAACTGGGTGTATATGTTCCTCCAATGTAGGACACACGTCTGATACAAAGCATCCATATATGCCCAACTAACCTGTATGCTCTGGGTACATAAATGATTCCCCAGCCTGATGTGACATTACGCCATGATTTGACGCCTTGTTAAAAGTACTGCAGAACTATAACAGGGAACGCGACGTATATCTCGGATGTCGATTTCGTGGAATTTGCGAAGTAGTAGGATCCAATGCCGAGCTATAGCGCTGGGAAAAGAGGCTGCGTGTATTGTTGCACGCCAAATTTTCATAGATGAGGCCCAGTGGAATATTAGTCTCTACGAATTACATGTACATATAACTCCATGTACACGTACACGTATTAATTTCCAGTGCAATCCCTCGCAGTGAATGCCAATAGGCCATAATGCCCCCCCAGAAGGAGCTATTGCTGTGTATTACCCCAGGATGCGCTTGCATGGCAAACCGCGTACCAAGTGGATCTTTTTATAGTGCCGCCGACGGCCGAATAGCAGAGAATGTGGTGTCTAGAAGGGGAAATCAGCCAGGACAACGTGCATTGGTGCGGCCCGACGATAGGCGACCCATTTTGCACCTTTTGCATCAGGGGTGGGCAGCCCGGCAAAAAAAAAAAATAAGAGAGAGAGAGAGGGACGGAGAGAGACACTGAGAGAGAGAAGCGAGGGAGGAAGACGGAGAGTGAGAAGCTTTCCCCCACAGATGGAATGCAAGCACGCGGCTTTGTTGGTCCCTTTTGCCCCCTTTTGTCGCTCGCCGTTTTAATTTATTTATTTATTTTTTTCCCTCTCCACTTTCACTTTCTCTTTTCCTACTTCTCTCACCGTTCCATCGCACCAATGGGGTAGACTACTATGTACCAGCAAAGCGTACGCTGAGACTGCGGCTGAGGCTGGGCGCGCAGCAGCTTGGAAATCAGCACCTTTTCCGGGGCAGCAGAGGCTGGTCTGATCTTGGATCTACCGCGTTACTTCGTTTCGTGCATCAGCGAGAGCACAGCCATGCGCGGGAGTCACGTGGCATGATACAATTGTTGCTGATCGATGACGCTCGACGGTCCCGTCCAGAGTCGCACGCGGCTGCAGGTACGTACACTAAGAGTCCCAGGATGGAGCACCCATTCTCGCTCTTACGCAGTGCTGTTTTGTAATGCTGCGCCTCTCACATGTGCCTTGCCATGACTGCTGCTGTTTCCGAGCGAGAGAAGTGAGTGAGTGAGTGAGTGAGTGAGTGAGTGAGTGAGTAGATGGAGCTACTGGCCGCACAGAACTTGATGGTCACAAGCACCTTCTTGAGTGTGCAGACAAAGGCATAGAAAGGCCTTGTTTCTTACTCCCGGCCCAGCGAAGCCGGAGCCGCTGCAGCCTCCCAGCAGTGGAATGGGGGGTGTGAGACTTGCTTTCCATGTTTATTGCATGTACAGATGTACAGATGTACCCTGGAGCAACCTGGAGCAGCCTGGAGGATGGAGCTAAAGCGCGGCGTGCGTGACGGAGCCCGGGCTCAAGTTGTCGGCAGCGTCCACCGGTCTTTTGCAAGTAAGCTTCTGCTTCTGATGAGGTTCAGCAAAGGGAGCCCCGTTTGCGGAATAGAGAGTTGGAGCACCCGACGCACCCCGCGGGTGATGCTAGTCCGCATGCAAGTCTTAGCCAGCGCGGAGCTCTCCCTGGCGCGGCTCCTGTGGCTGTGAGTGGTCGGCAGAGCTCTCTGGCTGCTCCAGTCGCTAGAGGGCCACAGCTCCAGCGGCGCTAGGCCCACGCCCTCCAGCGGAGGATTCTGTTTGCTGCTGGAAAGGCTCGCTGGCGATGGCCAGGCTGGGCGTGGCTGGGCGACTCGAGTCTCTGGCTCTGGCTTCTGGCTCTGGCTCTGGCTCCCCTCCCTCCTCCTCCTCACGCCTCTCTGCGCTCTCTCTTGTTCTTCCTCGGGGTACAGCAGGTACTTGTCGTCCTTTGTCTCTCCGGCCGCTGGGCCATTCTCCACCCTAAGCAGCGGGCGTGTCACTCCGCCGGTGACGACGCCAGCCAGACACGCTGAGCTCTCCCACGCCGAGCGCTGCCCGGTACCTGGCCTGCGTTATCCGAGTACATGCGCCTCGACGTCGCGCTCGCAGACTGCAGAGCCTCGCCAGCAGTACCGCCGTCTTAGCATTTAGCACTACCACTGTAGCAGCTCCCCTACCTTACCTCACTTTTCCTGACCTTGCCTAGCAGCCAGCCCAGTTGGAGTAAGACTGATACGGAGAACGCTCCCCCTCCCTCTAGCTGTCTGTCGCGCGCTCTCGTCTCGCTCGCTCTCTTTGTCTGGCTCCCCTACCTTGTCTTCTTTTCTTCCCCTTCCCTCTCTCTCTTTCTTTGATCCGTCTCACGTATAAAAGGCGTCCACTCCCCCCGAGGATTCTGCTCTACGTCCCTCGACCACGTCTCGGTATCCCCAATTGCACCCTTCAGTCTACTCTGTATCCTTCGTCCGTGCCCATCCGTCTTATACACATCCTCACACACCATGTCTACCCGGAAGCGCACCCGTGACGAGGAGGACGAGGAGGAGCTCGTCTCCCTCCCCGAAGAAGACGATGGAGAAGAAGAAGAAGAGTAAGTGATTGATACGCCCTATTGTACCCTTTGACCATGGCTTTGCCCATGTGCGAGATGCGCTCGTGTCCAATTGACGTTGCTGCCGGCCACGTCTTTCGCACAGCCCACCCTGCATTCTGGCACCACTCTGGAGATGGCTACCGCAGCTTTCCCAGCCTCCTCTGCGCCCATCCTCTCTGTTACAAGACTGCCGTTTGCATTTCGCTGGTCGCTCGAATTCCTGAAGGATACAATTGTGCTAACTTTTCTGGTAGATATATCTCTACTGGAGATGAAGAGGAAGGCGACGATGACGACGCCGACGAGGAAGAAGAGGAAGTTGATGAGGAAGAGGAGGAGGAAGAGGGCGAAGGCGAAGCTGGAGACAAAGAAGCTCCAGTGAATGGTGAGTTGAAGCTACCCCAATCGCTGCTGGAGTTGGTGGCGACAGCAGCCAAGTAGCTCTTGAAGCTTGCGGCATTGCGACTAGGCGCAACGCCGCCGCGAGTAGCGCTTCTGCTGCCGCTACCGCTACCGCTTTCTCCGAGTCAAGGTCATTGAGGCGACGCGAAAGCTAACACGCAACTAGGCGCGCAACCACCGCACAAGAAGCGCAAGACCGCTGAGGAAGAAGACGTCGACAACGGCGAAGCCGCCGACGAGGAAGACGCGCGGGAGGTGGAAGAGGAGAAAGCCGCAGAGGACGATGCCGAAGAGGCTGCGGAAGATGAGGCCGAGGAAGACGCTACCGAGGACGCAGCTGAAGCTGCCGCCAAGGACGACGTCAAAGTGCCCGAGGTGCCTGCAGCAACAGACACACCAGAGCCCAAGGCTGTCACTGCCGGAGGCGACGAGTGAAAAAGAAAAGATGGAAAAAAAAAAAAGGGACGTAAATTTGGTCGTCTTTGGAGCTGCGCGCACTGGACTGCCCAAATGAAAGGCGGGAGCAGTTCTGTGTACTATGCTTGGCGATTGTATTATGGGCATCTAGGATAAGGCATGGATTTGGATGGGGTATAACAGGCCCTCTCGGTCATTTAGGTAATGATTCTTATCTTACGCTGCGTACCTCGCAGTTTTGGAAATAAAAGAAACGTAATGCCCGCCGACATAGGTTTTTTTTTTTTTTTTTTTTTTGTATCATTTTGCTTTTCTCTTTCTTCCTCTCTCTCTCTCTTTTTTTTTCCCCCTTCTTTTTCTACCTAGGTCGCAACTTTTGTATAGCCATTGGGTACCCGGGAACTGTGCGTGTGCGCACTGCTCGCGGTGGCCTCACTGACTGATGCCGCTGATTTCGGCCCGTTCCGGACGATAGCTGAGTCGGCTTCTTGAATTGGTCTTGGCAAATGGCCCAGTTATCACACGTCCTACGGGTATACACATATAGGCAACTAAATATGGAGGCTGCTATAACTTGGTAAAAAAAACCAAAACGCGTAAAACATTTCTAGTTAGTTTGTTTGGAGCCGATTATTATTTCGGCCGGACGAAGTGCGACCTTGGGGACGAGCCTGGCTTTATATACCAAGGGGTATGCAACACGAATTTATAGAACCAGTGCGTGTTAGATAGGCCATAATCGTCTAATTGAGCTTAAGTTTATCTATTCAGAGACTTGAACCATCTAGTCATTCATATAAATGCCACCTGGATGATTACAAAGGTAGGCAAATCCGAGGGAGCAGTTAGCGCCCTGGGTCTTTAAGCTTCAATCTTAGCTGCTGGTTTGACAGATACTGCTACACCACAGAGTAGAGACAGTCAGTATTGCAGAATATAATTTGCGTGTCGTAGTAAAGACGAAGCGAAAACGAAAAAAGACCGGAGTAGATCAAAGGGCGTGCGTGGGGAAGCGAGAAATAGAGTGTGTGCTATTGCATACCTACCTTTTACTGTCTTTCACCTTATATCCGGACTGTTTGGTCAACCTTGATAAGATTTCAATTGCACAAGATCCAGTCTCTCAATTCGTCTTCTAGCATTCACTCATTCCCCTCCTCTCATTTCCTCACCATTTCCCCCAACACAATGTCTCGCGCCCTCGCAGCCGTCAGGTCCCTAGACCACCTCGTCCTAACCTGCGCCTCCATCCCCCGAACCGTCTCATGGTACAGCAAATACCTCGGCATGAAGCAGGAGGTCTTCACGCCCCCCGCCACGCCAGACACGCAGCGCGTGGCCCTGAAATTCGGCACGCAAAAGATTAACCTGCACGAAAAGGGCAGGGAGTTTGAACCAAAGGCCTCAGCGGCGCTGCCCGGCACGGCGGATCTGTGCTTCTTGGTGGAAGATGGCGTGGACTTGGACGACGTGAGGAAGGGCTTTGAAGAGGATGGCGTGGAGGTTTTGGAGGGGGGCAAGGTTGTTGCGAGGACGGGGGCGGTGGGGAGGATTAGGAGCGTTTATGTGAGGGATCCGGATGGAAATTTGATCGAGTGAGTGGCCATTTGAGTTGTGTTGGTGTTACTAAGATGGGTGTCTTGATATGCTGACTTTGGGTGATGTTGTCCTAGGCTTTCACAGTACGAAACGTCATGAGATGGCGAGATATTCATTTATACATATTATTGAGTCCTTTATTATCAACTCTCTCTTACACAATAGGGATTTGGAATTCTCCATGTTGGTTCAATTCCGTTCACAGACTATCCAGCATTGACGCTGTTACAGTAAGCAGTCAATGAAAGCTCAGTCATTCAAAAGAAGCAAAGCGCTTCGTTGTTTCATATATATCCATTTCGATTGAATTGAACAAAATATATCTTTGGCTTTCAACGCTTAGTGTAACGACAGCTATTCTATCTGTTTCAAGCAGGCTCCAAAAAAACATTCTAATCGCTCTCCGGCCATCAAATGTATGCCGCTGGAAGAACAAAAAAAAAACAAGAGATAGCAAAACAGTGAAATTTAAGTGAAAAAACTTGGGGGAAAAAAAAAAAAAGGTCCGCCCCTTATAATTTTTGAGGAGGCTTCCTCTTCCTCTCCCGCTCGTCCTCCTCCTCCCTCAATATATCCGCAATCTGCTGCCTCAGCTCCTCCGCCAGATGCTCCGCCTCATCCTCATCCAGCTCCTCCCGCTGGCCCCTCCCAAACATGGTGAAGCTCTCGCGATACCTCCCGCTGGCGCGAATCTCCGGCCGGGGAATCAAGTGGTAGTGCATGTGCGGCACGACCTGCGCCGCCGCCGCGCCATTGTTCTGCACCACGTTCCAGTCGGCGATGCCCGTCGCGCGCACCAGCGCCGCCGACAGCAGGCGGATGTAGCTGCCCAGCTCGCGCGCCTCCGGGTTGGTCACGTCCGTCAGCTTCGGCCGGTGGGCGCGCGTGCACAGCAGCAGGTGGCCGTGGCTGAGGGGCAGGATGTCGAGGAAGGCGATGGCCGACGGCGTCGACAGCACGACAAAGGACGCCGGCTCGGTCAGGTTGGACGGGAACGGGTGCGGGGGGTCGATGGCGCTGAAGGGCGGGTGGGCGGCGGCGATGGCGCAGAAGGGACAGTCTTCTTCGCGGACCGTGGGCGGTGGGAGAGACGGGTCGAACGAGGTGTGCATGTCGGCGGCTGCTTGGTGTTGGTGTTGGTGGTGGTGTTGTGGTCTTGCTGCCCGTGTCTCTTTCATTGGCTTGGTGTTGACGGTCGAGCTGGAGGGCGAGACGTAGTGAATGCAATATTGCTAATCAATGCTCGAATGGTATCGCGTAAGTGTGTAGACTGACGATGATGATGATGAAGAGAAAAAAAAAATAAGCCCGAATTGAGTCGTCGCAGATCGTGTTCGTCAGTCTGCGCTTCTTAGCTTGGCCAGAGTCGCATGATACAGCTTCGAGACCACCGCTGGGCCGGCTAAATCACCAGACGGATGAACCCTGCAAAAGCTCGGACTTCACCTCAGCACTGCCCAATTTTCTCTGTTTCCCTCTCCTTCTCGGCAATTCGCGACGGTGGGCATTCACGGGTATCGCATGAACTGCTGCAGATTCTGGATCTCCGGGCATATGTATGGCAAGAGTATGGGGTGCAGCGCGAGCTATTGCCGAGGCATACTACGGCCCATTGCAGCATCAGCTATGATTGGGCGCGCATTACTAAGGTGAAGCAGCATCATCTAACCTAGTTTGAGTGTTCGCGTAAATGGTCAAGTTTGACAGTGGGAATAGCTGAATATACCATTTCAATAGTTTGTCTAATTGCCAAACAGACCAAAATCTCTTCATACCAGAATAAACCCTTTTAATTGATTTTTACCAGCTGCTTCAACATACACCATCGCTCTCACAACTGCTTCCTCGCGTATTCATAAGCTTACTCACCGCCCGATTCTGCCGGACAAAATTCTCCTCCACCGCCACTATTTTCTCTCTCCAAACTCCCGCCATCATCAGCCAATCTCGCCCACGCCATCAAAACCAACCACCATCCTTGCGTCACTCCCATCGCCCTCCTCCGAGACCTCATAAACCACAAACACCACTCCTTTCCACAACGATAACAGCACACCATGCCTCGCGAAGAGTACCAGGTCCCCACCACCTCCGGCGGCGCCTCAGCCGGAGCCATGACCCGTGGTGCAACCGGTGGTGAGCGACACGACAGCCGTGCCGTCATGACCTACATCTGCGGCGACTGCGGCGGCAACGTCACCCTTAGCAAGGATGCGCTGGTTGCCTGCCCTCACTGCGCTGGTCGCGTGCTCTACAAGGAGCGTACTAAGCGGTGAGTTCTGTTCCCTTTAGTGTATCTGGGGGGGATGCAAGGCTGACTTTAGCGGGATTTAGAATGGTGCAATTCGAGGCTCGATAGATGGGCAAGTGGCAAGGAGAACATTTCATTTGAGACGGCATGAGGAGACGAAAGTACCAAAATTTAAGAAAAACAACAAAATCATAGATCACACTCGAGGAGTTTTTTGGGATACAACTAGGGATAATCAAAGAGCACAAAGGAGTCAGAGAAACTTATTACTTGGGAAATTTTTTTAAATCTAACTTTGATATTACTTCTTATTTTATGCAATATGCGCCCCTTCTTCCCTCTCATACCCCCCCAAAGCACTGGCCTCTTGGCGCGAAGCCTTGAATCACCTTAGAAATCATGATAAACCGGGTCCCCTTTTTATATCTTGTGTTTTTCGCCTGATTTTTCCAAATAAAACGCCTAAACTTCCAGTGTGCATGTATGGCTTCCAACAAGCCTGTGTTGCGTTACCGCTGCGTGTGCAGATACTTGGCAAAACTTGCGTCACCCAAGATGCCTTCGTCCTTGCCCTCCATAGCGGCAGCATACCTCGCCTGCAAGCCCTCCTTGGTCGTTTCATCGTCTTCGTCGTCATCGCCAGAGTCGGCATCGCTGGGGACATCCACGTCGTCGTCGTTGCTGACCTGGATAGGCTTCTTCTCCGCCGCGTCGTTGGCAACCACGGACATGCCCTGCATCATCTTGTCCAGCTCCTCCTGTCGAGTCTTCTTCTTTCGCTCTTCTCTCTCTTCGCGCCGTCGTTCCAGTTCGGGCAGATAATCTTCCAAGAACTCTTTCCTCTTCTCTTCAACAGCCTCAAAGAACTCATCGATGCCAGTTCCCATTCTTGAGCTGACTCCCACCATGCTGAGATGTGAATAGAACTCCTCCAGCACCAAACTCATCGAGTTGAGCAAGCTGCCCATGTAGCCGCTGCCACCGCTCCCGAAACCTTCTTGCCCGCCGAATGTGTCAGAGTTCTCATCGCGGCGCAGAGCTTCTTGGAATGCCTCAAAGTCCGTCATCCATTCCTTGGCGAATGAAGCATCCTTGACATCAGTCTTGTTGAAGACCAAGATCATGGGCAGCTTTGTCTTGTAAAGAATAGAGCAGGCGTAGAGCATGTTGGACATGAATGTAGACGTTGAAGCAGTTCGCGGGGTATCAATGATGTAGGCGATGACGGTAGGGAAGGCTGATGCGAGAGATTCAAGAAGAATAGTTCCTGAGGCAGACCATACAAAAGCCTCAATCTGTCCGGGGGTATCGACGAGGATACGGTCGATCGGCTTGCGCTCTGGGTGTTCGGGATCGGGCTTGGCGCGCTTCTCCAGCAGGTTGACAATCTGGTCGACTTTTGTGGCGAAGAGGTTTAGCGACGTCAAGATGCCTCCGTTGGGTCCCAGGTTGTACTGCTTCATGACTTCTTCATAGTTGACCGAATCTCGAATGTCGATGTTGCTGTCGAAAGGCACGTTGAGAACCGCGGGATCCAGGTTGATGACATAGGGCGGCGTGTTCTTCGAGTGAAGGTGCGCATTGATTCTCTGCATAAAAGTCGTCTTGCCCGAGCCTATATTTTGCAAGACAACCATGTTAGGCGATTGAGACGTCGAGGCCTGCGTTGCGACAGAGGAAGCTTACCTGCCATGCCCACGCAGACAATGGCGGGAGGCGACGTCGCCGAGATCGACGGTGCACCGCCAGTAGATGAGGAAGCCATCCTGGAGACTACTCTGGTCGGCTTTTCTGTGTCGTATGTAGATGCACCGAGAGGAGAGAAAACAGAGTCGAAATGCTTAGAAATGAGGTTGAGAGAATGGCAAAAGAGCTTGGCGGGTCTTCTAAATTTTTAGTAGCCAAAGAAAGCCAGAAAAGCTGCCCCGCGGTGACGTCCCTAGCTGAGATGGAGATGAAATATTGTATTATATAAGCAGTCAAATGCGCCTCGTCCCGTCTCGGCATTTGTAGGATTATTGATATTGACGGCACTCCTGCTACTACAAATCACTGGCTGCCTACTAGTCGCTAGGTATCAACTTTCAAACATGCTTTTTGTTCACACATATCCCCCCAAAATCGATAACCCCAGCCAGCACCGCTTCAAAATCAGCACCCTCATCTTAACCATCGGTGCCGCTGCTATGGAATGTTGCACAGAGAGCCGCGTAGTGGTGCGTTAAGTCGAGCACGTTCTGCGGTAGGCTTGTGGCTTGAATAATGCTTCTCACCTTCACCGCTCCCTCATCCTCGATCAAAGTGCGGATGGTGCGCAGCAGCTCTGGGCTGAACTCGCTGTACCACCTGTACTGCCAGGTAACAAGTCTGATCACTGCTGCCACCGTCTCTCTCGTGCTCTTTGTCTTCTCAAAGACGCGCAACACGCCGGCCAAGGCCTTGGGGCTGAAGCGCAGGGACAGGCAAGCCCTGTATGCCTCGGCCGCTTCGTCAAAGTGCTGCAGTCGTTCGGCGAGTGAACCGAGAATCTCCCACTCCTCGGCAGACTTCTTGTATTGTATTTGCTGGGCGCGATACTGAGCCATCTGTGTGCGCCAGATTGTGTACACACGCAAGTCTTCATACAGGACCATGAATAAGCTATCCAGCCAACGCTCACACAACCGTTTAGTGTTAAGTTTGGAGAGGTGATCATCAGCATGGGTGCCCTAAACAGTCGTGGTGTTAGTAGACCATGACAACTTGTGGACGTACCACGCTCGACTTACGTTTTCAGTTGTATCCGCCTTGACCTCGTCTGGGTCAACTGTACTGGAAGGCTTCTCCACTCCACTGCCTTCTCCATTGGGAGCCAGTGTGGTTGCGGCCTCGGAGGATTTCTCACCCTCGTCATCTGAACCTTCGTCTCCGTTGGTGGTAGGGTCTGGCGTGCCCCGGAGGCCGTCCATGCTCGGAGTGCGTTTTGGCTGAGCAGCCTGGGTAGCTTCTTGCTTCTCGGTACGGTATTCATCCTCCATGACGAAGACGTTGCTGCGAATCTTAAGAAGCTGGTCCCAGCCGATCTTAGCCGTCATTTCCGTCAAAATGCCGTACGCTTTCTTAAACGTGCCGCGATAAGACGCCGCCCTCAGACTCAACAGGCTCGGATCGACTTGCTCTGAGTATCTTGACTCTGGTTCACTATCAATCTCATCAAGGCGAGTTTCGGGCAGTGTAGGAAGATGGACATCTCTCGGCTCTGGCATCATGGGAGAATCCTTGTCTTGGTAGGTAAACATGGGGCAGGAGTTGAGTATTGTCAAGGCATTTTCCCAGTCTTCCATCGCAACGTACACCTGGGCCAATCTAGCCCAAGTACTAAATTCGCTCGGAGCAGCTATCGTGCTGCGGTCAGCGCAGCCAAGGGCCATTTTCAGCCTCTCATCCTTCATCTCCGGCGTATCGGCCTTTTGGGCCTTCTTTAGCAGGAAATCCGCCTGTGTGTCAAGCATAACATAATCCATCGGAGTCTGCTGAAGCGACTGGTACAGAATTTTTACACCTGATACTTCTTCGTTGCCCATGAAAAGCACCTTTGCCAGCAAAGAGGCGACTTCGACACTCTGAGTACGAAGCTTTTCGAAAAGATTAATCCCAGATGCATAACGACCTGTTGTCTCGAGATACTTTAGCAGCCCAGTAGTAAGATGATTTGATACATTCGTAGGAACTTGAACGATGGAATCAGATCCCAATTGCCACCCTGTATGGAAACATTAGCTTGATGCCGCCAGATATCACATTCTCCATTTTCATACCCCTGAAGAAGAGCTGCTCGGCCGCGTTGAGGAAACGATGCTCAGTTTCGGTGTTGGTAACAGGGTTGAATCTTCGGACGCCGACGATTTTGCGAATACTACTCCCGCTGCCATCGTCGGCATACGAGTATGCCCTCAGAACGCTGCAGAGATATGTTTCCAGCCACAGATCATCCGAAGCCTTTCGCTTTTCGCCTCGCTCGTCAACGCAATAGCTCTCGACGGTTCCAGGAATAGACACATGCACCCGCATGTCCAATCTTGAAAAGGCATTGTAGCAGCTTTGTTGTTGTTAGCACCAGCGTGTCTTGGGGACTCGTTCAGGCAGCGGCCCGCATCGTCTTATCACCTACCAAAACACACCCTCGACAATCCTGGTGACTGTGTTTGGGTCGTGGTCCCGGTACGTCAGGGTATTGATATAGGCTGCAAGACTGGCCGAAGACGACGCATCTACACCGGTAACATGATGGTAGACGCCGGTCTGTAATTAATTACTCTCTTAGCTGTTTGTCTCGTGCTCCCGTGATTGTCTCGTCGCTAACCTGCTTCCCGGGATTGCGCACTGCCTGCTTCACTAGATGTACAAGGTCCGGCGGGCCCAGCTCTCGTAATGTTGCAAGGGATTCTGTACGGGCATCAATCGACTCGTGGAGGACTTCCTCTGTTAATCTGGTCGAGAGTTAGACGGGCTCTTTGGTTGCGGCGTGTCTCGCTCTCGTATCGCGGGAGGGGCTCACTCAGGCACTGCTGGCGCAACCATGGCGGCAAACAGGCTCTCGCAATTGCGAGGTCAATGGGATGGAGCCTGTGTCAAGAAATTGAGCGCTGGTCAATCATGCAAGCTGCAGAAAAGCGTCGCGAAGCCAAAGAGCGCAAGAGTCGTTGCGCAAACTGTGGATTGGAGGAGCTGTTATTGAGAGCTTCGAACAAGGATTCCTTGGGCTGGAGCCACACTTGACCACGTATGACCAGCCTCGCCCTGCGCCATGCACGTGGAGCCCATCAAACAAGGTACGGAGATTGGGAGCCTGATAGCGCTGAGGTGCCTATAAATGGCGCTGGGGACGCTGGACCTTAGTCATCTAGTGCGGTGCCATCTCCCTCCAGTGCGCTCAATTATAGCGACTGCTAGCGCTGGGCTAGCTTGAAACAGCGGTCCCGGTGCCGTCCTAGCGCTGGCACTTGAGTGAAGCACGCAGTTCTGGTACGGAGAACGCACTCATTGGCCGTAATCTTATCGCTTCGGTTGGATCAACTCAACGCGACGCGGTTCGCATGAAACGTCATTGCTGAGGGCCAGATGCAGCCTCGCCATCCACCCGCCTGAATCTGACAACGCTGCGAATGCTGGATCTGCCAGTGCCCGCATATCGCTTGCGATCATGGTGCGTCCTCAATTGCCTCCCTGTCTGGATCTAAGCTGAGCTGACCCTTTGCTGCAGCCCGCCTTCCAGGCCATCAACCTCGAGCCAGAGGAAAACATCGACGAGCAGATCGACACCACCAAGGAGCTCCATGTAAGTTGAACATGTGGGATATGCTCCAATAGCACCAGTGCTCACACCCCGTATAGGTCGACGAAGCCCTCAAGCGATTTCAGAATGCGCTGAAGCTCCACGCCCAAGGCTTGCGGTCCCGCGAAGCCGCCAGTGCTGCCTACGACGAGCTTTTCGAGTCGGAGATATTCAAATACCGAGAAGCGAAAACCGACTACGAGAGAGCAGAGCTACAGGCGAATGGACAGGCGTCAACTGCAGCTCTCGAAGCATTTGCAGAGGGACTCGATGTGGCCGCAGGCGGCGCTGACGGAGTGGCTGCCAGCCTGGCTCTTGCGCTTTACCTCTCCTATAAAAATCATGGGCAATTCTATTTGGATAAACTGAAAGACAAACAAGCGACAAGCCCCGAGTGGAGTAACAGACTCCAGATATACTATCGCAGCGATGAGGGGAAGAAAGTTCTTGACAGTTGGACTGCGGCACTGGATCAAGATCCTTCAGATCCAGAACTATGGAGAAAGGTGGCAAGGTTTGCCGGCTCATTGAACAGCGGGAGAATCAAGCGATATTGCTTAGAGGCTGCAATAGAGCTAGATGACGATCCAGCTGTCATGGAAGTTGAGCCTCCTTCTATTGCAGAGAGTTTGGCTGGGGAGCAACTCAAGACCTACTTGAATCTTCTCGGCGACGAAATGGCACTGTCACACCCTGCTATGGGGCCCTGGCTAAAGAAGAAGCTGCCAGCGCTTTTGCAACAACATGTTGACCCGATACCATTCTTACCAGACCCGACCTCGACACTCCTAGTACCACCAGAACTGCAAAGGAGCGGCAAACTTCTACTTACCGACAGTGCCGATGAGACTGCTTCAGTGTCAAGCGACTTGCAGACCTCAGAAAAGCCCGTTGAATCATGGGCTGACCTTGGATTTGAACTCATGAAGTGTGCTGAAAATACAAAGGGCGCTTTGGAGATCTGCAGGTTGATCTTGGAAACAGCCAAGCAGGATACGGATATGGAAGAATCGCGAGAGGGAGTCGCCGACGAACCCGAGAACGGCGCCTCTCCCGATGAAAAAAAAGCTGCTCATGAGAATGATGATAAAGGGAAGACGGCTGCAACACCACCGCTAGATTCAAAAGAGAGTCAATTGTCTGAGGCCGCTGATGACACTACAAAAGGCGATGCGACCCAAAAAGAGTCGAGTGCAACGCAGGCGGCCAGAAAGCGATCACAGTCTGCTGCAGGGCTACCAGATGGTGCGGATGAAGAGAATGTGACTGAAAAAAGAAGCAAGAGAGTCCGCAGGAGAGCAGAAACAGCCCAGGCTGCTGAAGAAGCCCCTGATCCCAATACGCTGATAGCGAATCAGCTACGCCCCTTTCAAGAGGCTGATCAACACCTTTTCACCATGACAAAAAACATGCTCGAGGCGATTGGTGTGGAAGACAAAGAAACTTATGAATATTTAGACGAGATTCTGAACCTATGTGCCGCAGAAGACCGTTTGTCGTCTAAATGCGCCCGTGTTGGAGCCAAGGACTTGCGCACTCTAATATCCGACTTCAAGGAAGATGTTGCAATGGTGTTCCTTAATAAAAAGGAGCAAGCAACTTTGGGGCTTTCTTCTTTTTTAGAACATGCCAAAACTGGATCTCAAGACCAGGCCGTAAATGTTCCTTTCAATGAAGCCAAGGGATTAAGAGATTTCGCCCAAATGGTGGAAGAGAGACACGAGCGGATGACGAGCCACGATATTGTTTTCGAATGGATGAAAACAATAAGCTCCAGTTACGCCTCCTTCAAATGGTCGGATGGTATGAAAACTTCGGTGGTTCAGATGCTGAATGCGGCCGACTCTTCTCTATACAGGCGCGTTTCGGAGGAGCTCAGTGGAAATCCCTCCCCCGAAGCTCTTGCCGACTTGGAATCCCTAATTTCCATGATATTTGAGCTGTACATCGATATTTACGAGCGAATCACCAACCCTAGCAGCGCTGTTGACTATGCAACTCGTATGGAGACCAAATATCGGCTCCAGCGATGGCTGGATATAGCATCGGCTTATGTGGGCTTGATGAACCGGCCTGCTGCGGATCCTCTATGTGTCAGGTTTTTATGGGCATCCGTCATGGTGTCATCGCTCTCTGACAAACCGGTTCGAGAGCATATTCTCCTGCTGTGGACGTCTCTTCGTGATTTCCTAGCAGAAGAGGAAGTGGACACGCTGACGCTACCAAACAATGTAGTTATGCCGACGATTTCTCCCGCAGCCGCAGATCGGGAGATATCCAAGCTTACTACAATGGATTTCTTCCTCAGCCTCTTCCAGGAAGGGATGGAAAGCCCTGTCCACGTTATTGAAACCTTAGAGCCTGTTCTCAACCCTTCATCTGTCTGTGTGTCTTCAGAGGACCATGATGCGACAGATGCCGATGCTTCTCCATTACCCGACGCAGAACAAGAAAAAGGCACGCAACGCATATCAGACTGTGCTACTCAAGGCATGCGTGACCTTTGGAAATTTCTGCGCAGTAGTAGCACGGAACTAAGATTGTTTCTCTGGTCACGACTTGGCGACGCCTACGAAGCCATAAAATACACAACCAAGAGGTTTTCGTGTCACCTCAGGAGTATTGAGCTTATTGTGGCAGACTTGGAGAGCGAGAAGTATGCTAAGCTGCCGGATGAGTCTCGTCTGCTTCTGTACATGAGGACTTTGAAGTCTCTTGACGAGTTACTGATTCAAGCGTTAACATTGGCCTTGAATGACAGTTCTGCATTTGATATTATTGACGATGATCATCTCAAGTCAAGTTGTAGTGCTATCGCAAAGGTGAATTCCATCTTACATGTCGCATTCTTGTGTGAGGATGAGATAAAGATTGGAGTCAAAACAGCGCCGTCTTCAAATTCCACTTTCCAGTCTCTCATCACCAAGCTACGAGAAATGCAAGTACGCACTTGGTGTCTTCAATTTACCATGTTCAGGGCAGGTTTGCCTCTACAGAATCCCATTGCTCCGGAGAAGGACCTTGCAGACTTTCTTGCCGCCATCCACCAAGTTATTGGTCTTCGAAAATGCTGCAAAGCGTCTAACAAGATCTTCCTCAAAGTCATGCGCATGGAGCTTCTCCAGAATAAAAATATTGAGAATTGGGAAGATTACCTGGGGCAGGTGGTTTATGATCTTTACGGACTCAAGCTTGGAGTGGGAGTGTGGGAGGTTCAAGACCATGGCTGTCCCCATGAGAAGCTCGAGAAGCGTCAGACGATGCAGCTTGTGGAAAAGGTGATGATTCTGGCAAACCGTATGCCGATGAAGGACCTTTTGAAATCGGACCTCAAGGCCGCGATTGAACATATGCAACAGACCATCGGACAGCCAAAATCTACGCCGCAAATGATTCACAATCTGCGCAACTTCACCGAACTTGTGAAGAAACCCATCCATCCCCTTCGACTCTATCAAGCGTTGGTTGGAGAGGTGTCGGTGGATGCAGTATCAACAAACACACCAGAAGCTGCGCTGGCCAAGCACGGCTGGTTTTTCTTACTTGGGATGATAGCATTGACCAAGTTCAAAGCTGTAGACCTGAATCGACGACAGACACCAGGCGCAACAGACGATCTTCGTATTGGGGCGACTTTCCTAAGGCTGCAGCTGCAGTTTAGCTCCGATAGCTGGGAATCGTGGTTCCGACTGGCTGAATGTTTTGACTACGATCTAGACGAAGCTGTGCTATGGACGGCCGATAAGATGAACAAAGATCGGGCGGAACTGGTTAAGTTCCAGCGGAATGCTATCCACTGTTATACGCTTGCTTTGTCTCATTCTAGGTATCAAGACATTGAGGGTAAAGACGAAGACCCCTTACATGACCTATATCATAAGTTCGGAATGCGATTGTATGCTTCTAGTCGAGAGCCGTTTGCTATGGAGCCCTTTCAACATTCCGATCAGGAACGATTCTTTATTCAGAACATGGGAGCTGGGACGTTCAAAAGGATATTGCATGAACAAATGACAGAGTACAAGGTGTGGAAGTTTGCCGCCAAGATGTTCAGAATGGCTATGGAACGTAAACCCGGCAACTGGAAGTAAGTATCGAATGGACAAGGCTGGACTGATGATTCCAAAGGTGCTAACAATGGATTAGGAACCCCTATATGCTGGCCAAGTGTTATTGGAAGATGTATCAGACGCCAGAAGAACAACTCGATAGCAAAGATTTGCACAGCAGAATCGAGATGACGACGCTGCTCAAGGCGCTGAAGGACGCGGTAAACGTTGCTTATAACGCGAGGAAATCTCGAAGCAGTGACCCAATCCTCGAACCGCATTATAAGATTGTGTCGATTGTGCACAAACTCGTAATGCGAGGCGATCTCCCCGCCAAGGAAGCTGCCGAATTGTTATCAGAACAGCCGTTTGGCGTGCAGTTCAAGGCGGATGATATCTTTGCTTCGTTTGCAGAGCCCGAAGATTGGGAAGAATATATTATCCCAAGCCTTGTGAAGCTCAAGGAGAAGGATAAGTCTAATTGGCAACACCGCATTGTGGCGCGCCATGCCAGAATACTGTTTGACGAGGCTAGCCTGGAGCAAGTTAGTGACATCAAAGTGGCAGCTCGGGCGGCTTTTGCAATCTTGAAAGAAAACATGTTCACCAAGACAATGGTGATGAATGTGTGGAAATGCGATGCTGAGCGTCCAGGCCGTCACCACGTGTTCACTGAACAATACGTACGATTTATGACAAAACTGCTCGTGGTCATGTCAGATAAGACAAATCTGGAGCAACTGCTTCGCCGTCTACGGAAAAAAGGAGCAGATTTCTATCATTTTGTCGACCTATGGCAGTCTTGCTGCAACGCGTATCTTAAGCTTCTGAGAGAGGCACACAGCATTCCACATCTTACAGACGACACATTCAAGGCTCTGACTACCGAAGAATTCGAAATTTTCAGTGAGAGAATCACAGAGTGGGCTGCTCGCGACGAGGCGAATGTGCCAGCGTTCAACTGCATGAAAGAGGCTATTGAACTAAAGAAACTCAACGCCAATCTGATGAAGGCTGCTGGGATCGACGATTTAATCAACGATTGTTATTCTAAGATTTACGTAGATGTGGCTGGCACATTACCAGGCCAAGAGCCAAGCAAGATTATCGAGGAACGCAACCAGGCGAAGGAGCTTGCGGCCAAGCTTGAAGCTGAGGCTGCTGCCCAAGCGGATGCCAACAAGCAAACCAGCTCTCTCAGCAACATACTCAATCCCCCAAGCACTCACGAGAGCCTTGCCGGCACTGCAACGCCACTGGAAGGAGAAAAATCCGAAGCAGCGCCACGAACTCGTAGGGTTGGAGTTCGAAGGCCAGACGTTCTGCGTAAGGCGGAGCAAGCTGTTGCTCGCTCCATGGAAGCTCCAAAGTCAGCTCACCCTAGGAGCCGAGTTGGTAGCATGTCAAGCGGCAAGCGTGGAAGCCAGACGCCGAATGTTGGTGCTAGTGACGCCGACAGCGACGAAGAAGGGCCAGAAACGCAAATCAGAAGAGAGGAGGCAGGGGAAGATACTGACATGCCCGACACTCACTACGAGGAGGATGGCCATGATGGTGATGGTCACGATGACTCCAAGATTGAAGAGGACAAGGAAGAGCTTGAGAGCGATGAGGCGCCAAGTCTCGTCGATTCTGCTGATGAGAGCGACCTCAGTGACGTTCCAGACGATTACGAAGAAGACGTCCCGCCAAGCTTGATGTTCCCACATCTAGGCCGAACTATCCAAAGCGGCGAAACTAGTGGAGAAGATGCTGATAGCGAGAGCGAAGGCGATGAGGAAGAGGACGAGGATGAAGATGAAGAAGAGCATGGCGACGATGAAGCCGAAGAGGCTGAAGAGGGCGATGAAGAACACGAGGGCGATGACAGCAAAGATATCCACGACGATGGCGAAGAGGAAGAGGAAGAAGGGGATGAAGAAGAGGAAGAAGAAGAACATGACGATGACACCGAGATGGCGGAGCCGCATACTCCGCGGCGGAATGAGGACGAATCTGTAGATATGGGAACGTAAACAGGACTGGCAGAGGAAAAGATCTCGGTATATACATATGCTTTTGGGAAAGAAGAGAAAGTGGTTACCTGTTCTGCTGTATTTTATTGCTTATTGTAAGGGCTTTTTCTACGATGGAGCTTTCTAAAGAAGGAAAAGTGCTTTTATTTGCTATTTGGATTGGGCTAGCGGAAGGTGGGCGTGGTTTAGGATGCGTATGTTTTGATTTCGATATGTTATTCTTTTTGGGCGTGGGGGTTAAGAATATCATTCATTGTCTTTCACATAGCTTCACTTTAAGTGTATGGTGCTGTGCAGTATTAAACAGACTCGCAGTTTTTGACCTATCAACTTTTTGAGTATGAAAGCGAATTTATCAGATATAAAGAGAATAGCAAAATATCCGTTCCCAAAATTCGACATAAACGAGGTACATTACACCTAAACACCTCTTTTAATATTCCCTTTTCTTATTACGCCATTTTTTGCAACCAATGCTTTTCGATTTAGCCCTCCTCCTCATCCATGTTGTCTCTTCTCCTCTTCGGTCCGGCAGCTTTGCCCTTGCCCTTTCCTCCTTTACCCTTGCTCTCAAGGAAGGCCTTCATCTCTCCTCGGACTGTTCTCAGAGCCTCCTCAACTCTGCTCTGGAAAGCCATGACTTCCTCCTTCTCGGTTGGGTATTGGTCCAGCTCCTTGCCGAGCGCTGCCTCAATACGCTGATAGATCTCGACGTCGTATTGCGTGACAATGCTGATGGCGATACCGGATTTACCGGCACGAGCTGTTCGACCGACACGATGGATATATGTCTTGGAGTCTTGGGGAAGATCATGGTTGAGCACCACGTCGACGGCTGGGATATCTAAACCACGGGCAGCGACATCGGTAGCTACGAGAATCTCGCGGGATCCACCCTTGAATTTGTTCAGAGCACCAAGTCGAGCTGATTGTGAGAGCTGTCCGTGAAGAGGGATGGCGCCGAAGCCAAGAGTTCGTAGGAGAATAGCTACCCTCTGGGCCTCAAAGACTGTACGTGTGAAAATAATGATGGATTTTCCGGCAAACTCATTGACAAGGTAAATGAGATATGTGTCTTTCCGCTTATGGGGCACGAAAACGTAGTGCTGAAGCAGAGTCGAGACAGTCTGGTACTTGTTTGAGCTGACGCTGACGCGAGCGGGATCTCGCAAACTGGCTCTCTGGAGACTCTCGACCTTGGAGCTCATGGTGGCTGAGAAGAGGTAGGTACGGCGCTCACGGGGGATAAACTTGAGAATCTTGTCGATACTGGGACCAAAGTCCATGTCCAGCAGGCGATCAGCCTCGTCCATAACCAGGTACTTGAGGGATCGCAAAGAAAAGCCCTTTGTCTTTTCCAGGTGGTCCACCAGTCTACCAGGAGTCGCAACGATGATGTGAGGCTTCTTTCCAAGCGCAATGGCCTGGGGAACCATATCCAGACCTCCGACAATGACGGCACATCGCAGCGAGATGAGGGCTCCTAGGGCTTCGAAAGACTGTCCGATCTGAGCGGCAAGTTCTCGGGTCGGCGCAAGAACGAGTCCAAAGAACGGCTGAGGCTTCTCGAGCAGAGCCTGTAATATGGGCAAGGCGAAAGCAGCAGTCTTTCCGCTACCGGTTTCGGCGAGGCCAATGACGTCGCGGCCTTGGAGGGCGACGGGGATGGATTTCGCTTGGATGGACGTGGGGTGCTTGTAGTTGAGAGACTCGCAGGCTTCGCACAGCGCATCTACAACGCCCTACGAGAATTGTAAGCCGGATGTTGACGCCAATCATGGTTTACACAACTTATGCACCCATGCTATCTTATACATACCAATTCTTTAAACGTCTTTGGCTCTTCTGGCGCATCTGCAGCATCGGCCGTGGAAGCAACATCGAGAGTCACGGATTCTTCTTCGGTGTGAGGATCGGGAGACTGCTGGGAAGCAGTGGCTTCGGCTGGTTCACGCCGAGCAGGCGCGCCGTTGGCCACCTTTTGTCTTTTTGAGCCGTTCATCGTTTGCTGTGAAGTTTTGCTTTGAGATCAAGAACCAAAAAGATGAAGCTCGCTCAGCAACTTTTTTCTGGGCTCGGCTCTTGCAGCAGCAAATCAAGACGCAGCAAGATCGACCCCTGTCAAAAAAGTGTTAGATATGCACAACAAGTGGAGGCCTTGCAGGGGTGCGAGAAGAAAATATGTAAGTATCGAGTTGGGCCGACAGAATGAAGCTCGCAATATCACTATCACGAGCCGCTTTTATTGCTGCAGTTTTTTGGTGCGAGAGCCCAGAGCAAATGTTAGTGCCCGCCAAGCGCGGAACAATCTTTGATGCGCTTAAGCGAGTGTCTAAAAAAAATTGGTGGGGCAGGTATGGCAGCGATAAGCTCTTATCGCCAAGCATACTGAACTTTTTTTTCTTCCTCTGGTTAGTTGGAAGAGCATCACTCAATTGGACATCTCAACTGCTGGTTTTTTTGGGCAGCTACAAGATCAATTAAGCCATGGCGAAACGGAGAGTCAAGAAGCGAACCCACATGGGGGCCAACAACCCCCAGCCTGCGTCGGCCGGACATGCCTCTGCCCGTGATCCCAAGAGCATGGTCATCAGAATAGGCGCTGGAGAGGTCGGTTCAAGCATCAGCCAGCTCGCATCGGATGTTCGAAAAGTCATGGAGCCGGGGACTGCCAGTCGGTTAAAGGAGCGAAGGAACAACCGATTGAAGGACTATGTTGTCATGTGTGGCCCATTGGGAGTGACGCATCTGCTGCTCTTTTCGCGATCAGAAGGAGGAAACACGAACATGAGAATTGCTTTGGCGCCTCGAGGACCGACATTGAATTTCCGA
Source organism: Trichoderma asperelloides (assembly GCA_021066465.1). Lineage (NCBI taxonomy): Eukaryota > Fungi > Ascomycota > Sordariomycetes > Hypocreales > Hypocreaceae > Trichoderma > Trichoderma asperelloides. The sequence goes on from JAJKFY010000033.1 coordinate 201,997, forward strand.
GTTGAGAAGTACTCTCTCTGCAAAGATATCCAGAAGATTCAGAGACATCCCAAGGGCATGGGAAAGGAGTTCCTTTCTGCCCCTCTGGTAAGAATGCTGCTTGCACAACGGAGACTGAGTCGCAAACTAACGAATATCAGCTGGTCATGAACGGATTCTCTCGGCCTGATGCCTCTGCCAAATCAAAGGTCCCCAAGCATCTCGAATCATTAGCCACCACCGTTTTCTCATCCATGTTCCCCCCGATCAACCCCCAAGCTACACCAATCAAGTCGATTCGCAGAGTGCTGCTCCTGAACCGAGAGCAGTCCAAGGAGGACGACGGCACCTTTATTATCAACTTTAGACATTACGCCATCACTACGCGACGATCTGGCGTTTCAAAACAATTGCGCCGCATCAATGCGGCCGAACAGTTCCTCGGCACCAAGACCAGCCGACGTAGCCAAATGCCCAACCTGGGAAAGCTAGAAGACATCGCAGACTACATGATTGGCGGCGAAGGCGGCGATGGATATGTCTCTGATGCGACAAGTGGCAGCGAGGTTGATACCGATGCCGAGGTTGAAGTTCAGGAGACTGCCTCACGAAAGGTTTTGTCCTCCAAGGCCCGTGCTGCTGCCGCGGAGAACGGCCAAGATGAAGAACTCGAAGAAGGCAACGTAGAAAGACACGTAGTGAAGCTCGTTGAGCTGGGACCTCGCATGCGTCTGCGCTTGACCAAGGTCGAGGAGGGCATGTGCTCCGGTAAAGTCATGTGGCACGAGTACATTAACAAGTCGGCTGCGGAGATTAAGGAGCTTGAGAAGCGATGGGAGAAGAGGACACAAGAGAAGGAAGCACGACGACGCGAGCAAAAGGCCAACGTGGAGAAGAAGAAGGCAGCAAAGGCAGCCCAGAAGGCGGCGAACAAGGGCGGAAAGGGCGACGATGATGAGGATGATGACGAGGACGACTATGAGTACTACAGCGATATGGATGTGGACGAGCTTGACAGCGAGGGCTTGGCTGGTGACGCTGAGTTCAAGGTCAACGAGCAGAGGGAGGAGGACGGCGAGTGGGAGGATCAGGAAGAGGAGATTGGTAATAACTAAAGGGCGGTATTTATAGGGCGGTCCAAGGATATCCTTGTTTTCTAATGTCTGGGGAGAAGGCATTTTGCACGAAACATGTTATGGCGCTTGGGTGTTTTATTTTCAGTCAAAATAGCTGCAAGTTTATTACGTATATATCTTTTGCTGCCACTTTTTTTCCGGCTAGATGCCTCTGTTGTGATATTGTGATATGGCTTGATGAAGACAGACGCGAGTATAAGCTTGCTGCTTCGCCATGCTCGTAAAAGGTCTACCTGACTCGTGAATTTGGATTATTTCCAATTTCTATACCGACTATCTTCAATAACAACCGTTTTTTTTTTTTTTACATCAGACAGATACCAATGGAACATTCCACAACGATCTCGGACCCTGACTGCCCTCCATCAATTTATTAACAGGCTCTTCACCCTCTTGCAATGTTCTCCATCTCCACGCTTTAATAGCAGGTCGATCCAATCCAACCCCTTCCATCACATCCACAACCCAACTGCCTATACTGGGGAGGAACTTGAACGCATGTCCACTGCCTCCTGTGGCGCACATGAGGCCCTCATGCCTGGGAACGCGGTCGATAACGTAGTGGTTATCGAAAGAGTCGGTATACCAGCACAACCTGGTCTCTGCGATGTAGATGCCGGCATTTCCCAGTTCGGGGAGATATTCTTGCAAGAACTTGGTAACAGCTTGGTGAGCCTGCTGCGGAACTTGCGTGATTGCGTCGTTGCTAGTCCATCTAGTCACTGGCACGCTGCGTTCTCGGCCATCGGACTGTACTTGGGGGTTTGTGTATTTTGTTCCCCGATATCCAATCTTGAGCACGCCGTTTTGGTCAACAGGGAAGCCGTAAAGGCCGCCATCAGCGCCATGACCGCGCATATTAAATGACCAAGAAGGGAAGCGGGAGCGATGGAAGCGTTTGCGCAGAGGAGATGATTCTGGGATGTGAAGCATGAAAACAGAACCCGCAGTCGTTTCGCAGAGAGAATCGAGAGATGGCAGCAGTGAGGGAGTCCAGCCGCCGCAGCAGAGAATGGTGAGGGCTGCTGAATGCGATTTGCCATCGGCTGTGACGATGCCATTAATGGTGCTTTTGGTAGATGGTGAGGCAGATGAGCGGTGTATAAAGGAAGTAAGTCGTCCTGATTCGGGGCCGAGAATGAAACGGACGCCGAGCCTCTTCGCTTTATGGAGAGCAAAGCGACAGGCTTTGTCGGCAAGGACGAAGCCGCCGGTGGTGTCCAAGACGCCGAGAACATGCTTATCAAAGGGCTGGAGAGCAGATGCGAGGCCCTGTTGGGAGGCGAGCTTGATATCTCGTTGTTCGTTGTTTATGAGCTGCGTGCCGTGATGGCCAGCCAATTCCATGTTTTCAACGGTAGCTCGTTCAAATTCCGGCAGCGTATCGGCATCGCTACAGGTAAGATGGCCGTTTTGGATGAAGAAGATGTCACTTGAAGTCATTCCAGGAGGGAGAAGCGCATCATCTTTGGTGCTGCTCTTGAGTTCTTCGTTCCAAGCTGCCCAAGCAGAGAGGGCTTCGGTGCTGAGATCTTGGTATTCGGTCTGAGAGCCATAAGCTGAGCGAATGATTTTATTAATGTCTGAATATAATAAGTTAGATGATATAAACTGGACTAAATTGGTGTGTGCCGAATAACGGACCAGAAGAAGCAGAGTCACAGCCAGCATCGTAAGAGTATAGAGTCTTGTGATAGGGCTGTTTATCAAAGACTGTAATGTTGGTGTATCCTCGTTGAGCGAGATGGAGGGAGGTGCTTAGACCAAAGATGCCAGCTCCGACGATGATGATGTGAGAATCTTTGGCGAGTGGTGGAGGCGAAGTCATTTTTGGGGAGAATAAGAGAGAAGATGAGACGATATCGCTGATACTGGCTTTGGATGTCTGATTACATGCATTTGATTGATGGTTGATGGGATCAGAGGCAAGTGGAAGACGCAATTGCGTGATTAGCCTAATGCATGGAAATGATCCGCGGGGAAATAGAGCTTATTAATAAATGACATTGATCATATTCAAGATCATCTCAGAATCAAATCCATGTGGCACCATACAACTTGGCAATTAAACGTAAATAAAATGGTCCATATGACCTAACTGAGGTATAGCTATACGTTTATCAGAACTTGCAGCCATGCCAAAGGAATGAGGCTATTGACAATGCTAAGCACCTATTTGCGCACCTGATAAGTATTACTATTCATTATAAAAAGCATTCATGGGCTACTAACGTCTGCTATACAACTTATATATATGTATTAACCGTCTTTTGTCTCAGTACAGTTTCCTATTTAGGTAATTCTATTTACGGCAACTTGCGCCCATTCAAGCTTGAGACATCTCAGCAGTCAACGGCAACCCTCTTCTTCACCCCTTTTGTATACATGTATCGCTAACAGTAAATAAAACTCATATATTTCATGTACAATCGCAATTCTTCTTCAAATACCTTCACCTAAACCTCATTCACCGGCGACACCGGCTTCCCCTCCCTCTTCCACCTCAACACATTCTCAAAACTCTCCCTCTCAGCCCTCCAAAGCGCCTCCTCCGTCGCGCCCCCCATATGCGGCTGCAATACCACCTTATCGCTCGTCCTAAAGTACTCATGCACATTCGGCTCGTCGCTGAAAACGTCCAGTCCCGCCCTCGCCACTTTTCCGCTCTCCAGCGCCGCGATCAGCGCTTCTTCATCCACCACGGGGCCACGTGCCGTGTTGATCAGAAAGGCGCCGTCCTTCATGAGCTTGAACTGATCGTGCGAGATGAGATTCCTTGTTGCTTCTGTGAGGGGGCAGTGTATCGATACCACATCTGCCTGTGACAGCAGCTCCTCCAGCGAAGAGCAGTATTCGACCTGATATGCCTCCTCAACCTCCTTGCTGAGCCTCTTCCGGTTATAATACTTAATCTTCATGTTGAAAACTCTTGCCTTCTTCGCCAGATACTTGCCGATGCTCCCCATCCCCACAATACCCAGCGTCTTCCCCGTAGGATCTGGGGTCGCCATATTGCCTCCATACCAGCCACCCGCCCGAACATGCCTCTCCGCCACAGAAGTGTTCCTCACAACAGACAGAATGAACCAAATCGTCATGTCGGCCGTAGCCTCGGCCACCGCATCGACGGTGTTGCAGAACCATATGCCCTGGCTCGTCATCCACGAAACGTCAAACTCGTTGTATCCCGCCCACAGGGAAGCGATCACGCGGCAGTGAGGCACCATGGCCGACAGCAGCTCTTCGTCTATAGGGATGAAGTTGTGCGATTCAGACAGGCAGATTAATGCATCGAATGAACCGGACTGGGAGATGACGCGAGGGAGCTCCTCGATGAGTTCTTGCCGATGAGAGGCTTGAAGAAACTGAATGGCATCATATGTGAGTGATTTTCATGATTGATTGATGAATGGATGAATTGATCAAGTAGCCACATACATGGAGATCCAATTCATTTTTCACATTTTCAATGTACTCATCGCTTAGATGATGCACCTTTCCTAGAACCGCCACGCGGGGCTTCTTCTCATTCGCCATGGCACTCGTCCACAATTCGCGCAATACTGCGAGTAATGGAAAAGAAAATAGTGATATCAATTATTTAAAGGGTTTCAAAAAGAACAATGAAATGATTAATTAATTCCCTCTTTTTTTTTTCCTCGTCTAAAAGAAGAAGCACAACAAAGTTGACATAGATGGAAGAGAATAACCATATATAACAAGAGTCAATAAAATCTCCACAGGAAACCGGCAATAAATACTCTCAGCCACAAACGCCCCAACATTTTAAATCTCCGACTGAGGGGCCAAAGGGCGTCATTCCCAAGAGGGCGCGTCCCGCTATAACATATATTCATGAGTAGTGCATTTTAACTTGCGCAGTCTGTGTCACACCGAATCAGGGCGTTGCGCGCTTACGTTACTCGATCAGCATCCTTTTGACATGCGCCCTTCGAACCACATGCTATTTCATTGAGAGCCGCGTTGTGGCGCACCGATAAAACAAGCGCAGCCAACATGCTTTTTATATCCAGCAATCATCAGTAAATTCCCGGAATTAGTAGCAATCCAAAAGTTACAAGACAATATGTACAAATAAAACTTGGTGTCAAAGTTAGAATAATATTCCTTCGCTGCGCTATGTGCTAAAGCTCCTAGTGACTATATAGGTAGCTTGATATAGTATTTACAAGCCATGTGTAGCCGAATGCAAACTTCATCTCTTTCAAATCATAACTTTCATATGGTAAAATCATATACATTCCAGGTCCCCCCTTTTTTCTGTCTTCTCTCTCCTCCAGCTTATTTCTGAGCCCAGCCCAGACGCTTGTTGCCAAGGTCAAAGACAACCAGGGCAGCCTTGATGGCGACATCACCGAAGATGCTGATGCCAATGCCGTCGTTGCTCTGGAGACCACCAAAGCAGGTGTTGCCAGAGACGGGGGCAAAGTTGATCAAGCTACCAGGGACGGTGATCTTGGAGCTGCCAACAGCAAAGGTGAATGAGGGAAGGTTCTCGTCGCAGTCGAAGGTGTAACCCTCCTGGGAGTTGTCGTACTGAGCAGATGAGACCTGGCCGTAGTAGGCATCGACAATGGTGTCATCGAGGAGGAGCAGGGTGGTGCCGGTGTCAGCAATGCCGTCAGTGGAGTGCTTCTTGGTCGAGCCGCTGCCGATGGCATATGAGGCGGAAGTGAACTCCCAGAAGCCGTTGGCGGTGCTGATGGGAACATAGCTGATGGGGCCAGAGGCAAGGCTGGTGTCAATGAAACCGAAGTTGTAGCTGCCGCCTATTTGTTTTCACTCGTGTTAGTTTGACTCATATCAAGCAGTGATGATGTGAAGGGGGAGAAGAAAAGGGGGGTTGCATACTGGCTTGGTGGTTCAGGTCAGCAGTGAAAACGGGCTGAGCCAGCTTGGAAGAGGCGTTGGAGAACCAGGTCTTCTGCTGCTTGGGGGAGACGGTGTTGATGCTGTCCAGGGCAAGACCGAGGAGGCCGGAGTTGGAGGTATCCGAGACAAACTCGGAAGAGACCTTGGTGGCAGACTCGACAGCCTGGCCAGTGACGGAGAAGCCTCCAACGGAAACGGTGTCGGTGTAAACATCACCGCTAGAGCTGCTGCCGTCACCGTATGAGATGGTCCAGCTGTATCCAGAGAGCTTCTTGGAGGTAGAAGACTTGGTGGGGTTGTAGAGAGTGTGTCCCTTGGCCTGAGACGAGGGAGTCTCGGAGCTGAAGACCCACAGATCGGAAGAGCCAGTATCGAAGTCCAGGGGGAGGACCTGAGCAGGAGTGCCAATGGAGACGTTGGTGATGTACTCATCGTCCTCAGAGTCACTGGGGTGGTTGGGAGCAGAGCCGGTCTGGCGTCTGGCGAGCTTGGCAGCCTTGTGCTGGGCAACGTTGTTCTTGAGGTTCTCGCTGATGGGAGCGCCGAACTTCTTCTTGGCCTTGTAGAGAGCGCTGGGGCCGTGAGGAGCGTGGTTGGCGTTGTAAATGACCGGCACGGAGATGGTCTTCTGCTGTCCCTCAGCGGGGAGAGCCGCAGCCATGCCGCTGGCGGCGAGGAAGGAAACGAGGAAAGCACCAAAGGTCTGCATTTTGATGGTTGTTGAGATGAATGTTGCTCAGGACTCGACTGGACTTGATGTCTTGAAGGCTGATGAGGAAAGAAGCTCCAACAACAGATCGAGGGGAAGGCGTAGACTCTTTATATCCATCGAGACTCACTTATCAACCCATCCTCGAGGTTGAAGATGCCATTGATGCAGTCAATGGCTGGAGATCATGGACGGCTCCAAAAGCATGGTTTAGGAAGGTGAATTTGCGCCATCATCCTGGAACTTTACACACGCGCTGGGGCTCGGTGATGGGAAGAGGAGTCGGCATGATGGAATGGCCGCAGCATCCAACTACCTACCCTACTGCACCCACAAGCATCTAACCTGTTCCAAAGGACTTTTTCTTTTCTGCAGTCAAGTATTATGCGTTACTATTTTACAGTAAAGGTACTTTTGCTGATCCTTGCTGGTGATATTGCTCGTACCCAGTGAACTGCAAAACTAACAACGTAGGCAGATGCTTGTGGGGTGTACGATAGCCAACTGAAGCTGGTGAAGTTGCCGCGGGGCTGCTGGCGAATGAAACCATCGAGTCCAGGGGGGAAGGAATGTGTCCTAGCCCAGAGAGTGAGGCCAGCCGAGTGCGTATTACCGTTTCTGCCTCTCTCTCCTGCGGGCCGGAACCTTTGTCGATCACGTATCTTGCAATGTCCTAAGATAGAAGTCGAGCGCCTAGTTTCAATGACCAGAAGTGCTTGTTTAGAGCCGGCGCAACGTGGCGGATTCCAGAGAGGCATAGCACAGGCTCTTTTTTGAACAATGGTCCTCGCCACGCTGGCCAGGCCCCCCCGTCCAATCCGGGGTCGTTCTAGATAGCCCGTGCGGCTTTAACGTCGAGGCTCAGCAGTTAGAGCGGTTCTTGAGGACAGTACATAGATAGTGTGCACCTACAGCAGCGCTCTGGTGCCGATCCTGCTCTATCAGGTGGTAGGCAATAGTCCGTGTTTGCACATCCAGAGAATGCCCTGGACCCGCAAGGCTCCGCCGTAGTGGCTAGCTTCAGTGCGACGATGATGATCCGGAGAGAGACGATGGGACTAGCCCGACTTCCACAAGCGGTGTTGCAGTGATGTTCGCCGTGAGCCACCACCAAGATAGAAACAGAGATACTGTTTGGCTTCCTTCCAAGGCCAGCCATCACCTGTCTGTCTCGCTCGCAAAGCATTGGGGCTCGACACCCTTTCCCGGATCGATGCCGTGCTCTGTATAAGCAGCTCTGTATAAGCACAGCACTAGCGGGATCAACTGCCAAGGCTACGAATCAAGTTTAAACCTGTAGTTAATGTTAATCTCCCAACCCATCAATCAGAGGCGCCTGATGACCTGTAGAAGCCCCGATGCGGGGGGGCCTCGCTTGGCTGCCTCGGGACTCTTGGCTGGCGCTGCATCAGCTTGGCGGCCGGCACTTGGGCGTGGGAACTTATGCCAGAATCGCCATCTGCCATCTTGGGCACTGCATGCAAAGGTTCGTTACAGCGGGCTCAAGCCCAGAGCGGCATGTCCAAAGCCTTGCCCGGGAGCCTAAGGGCGCCTCTTGCCTACTACCGGACAGGGGCTAAAGAAGCAGAGTCGCTGGAAGCCTTGGAGACCCTTGTCTGAGCCGGATATTCGGCATGGGGGCTGACTAGCCGTAGAATCTGGAGCGTGACGACTTGGGCGGCATGTTGATGGCCATGATTGGCTGTGTCGAGAGGCTGGCCGGAGCGAGGAGATGCGGAACCGGCCGAAGCGGGATGGGCAGCGCTGATTGTGTTTTCATGCAGCAGCGCGGTGCGTGGGCGTATACAGCATGGAGTGTTATGCAATGGAGAGAGAGTATATAGGCAGATATGGATAGTAGCTAGAGTAGGTATCTACAGTAGGTAGATATAGATACCTATTACGAGAAAAGAACCTGGAGGTTGCTCCCAAAGCTCGATTCACGTGACTGGGGCAGGCCTGAGATCCTTCAATGCGAGACCTGCCCGTCTCGTTGCGATCATCCCGCGCCAACAGCAGGGCACAGCCACTGTCTACTGCTGTCTTTTTTTCTTTTTTTCTCTCCCTTTTTTTTTTCTCTCTCCTTTCTTCTTCATCCATACACAATGCGAGCATCGTCAAAACGTCGTTGAACCGTCGTCGGAAAATATTCTCAGCTGCCAAGCTGCCAAGCCGACAGCCGATCCATCTCTTGCAACCGCAGCCATCTCGCATCGCCAAGCAAATGTGCCAAACTCTACTCGTGCCTGGCTCACCTTATCAATGCCGACAGCCGCTCTCTGGGCTTGGCATTGCTGGGCTTGGCAGAGCTTGGCCTCCTCGACGCGGACGACAATGTGACTCGCGATAGCGGCCCCGGACTGTCGACGTCCGCCAGCAAGCTTAAAGATACAGCAGATACAGCAGATACAGCAGATACAGCAGATACAGCAGATACAGCATCGACCCAGAGCCCACCCGCCACACACCCCACGCCCCACGCCGCCAGCCCGCTTCGGCCATGGCGCCCTCGCCCTTCGCCTGTCCCGCAGCTCTGCTTCTGATCCTGGTCCAGGAACGGGCTAGACTAGGTCCGACCCGACGCCGCCACTCGGAGACGAAGACCGCTCTGGAAGGTGGCTGCCCAGCTGCCACATGAGGCACGGAGGCGATGGCGGCAAGCTCAGCTGGCACTGCAATTTCGCTGGCAATGGGAGTGCCTACAGCGCTTGGAGGGAAAGGAAGCGGCGCTCGATCGAGGTGTGGGTGGCAGCGTCAAAAAGTCCTCGACGTGTGCGAGTTCTGGACTGCCGTCGACAAACAGCCTGAACTCTCGACGCCTCTCCTCGCGCCACACATGCACAGGCCTCGAGAGCCAATAAAGACCCTTACCGACCTCCCAAAATGGGAAGCAAAAGGGTAAATGGGCTTTTGGTTGCAGCCCTCTCTTGCGGCCGCCGGCTTTGCAGCAAGCTCTGGTATCTTTCCTTTCTTCAGCCCCATGCACCCTGAGCCCTGAGAGAGTCCTGGCTAGGGACAAGGGAGCCTAACCCCGAAGATCGCTTCCGAGTTAGATCGCATGTGATAGACCTTAATTGGTACTGCCGCGCTTCTCACGCTTAATGATGCAATAGCCAACTCGCCAAGCGCCCTGGCATTTGCTCAGTGGAATATGACCGAGGTGCTCAGCGGCGGACCAGAAAAAGCGGGCTGTTATGCGGCGGAATTGTGGTTTAGGAGCATACCAAGCGAGACGAAGCAAGATATCCGGCTTACCAATGGGCGGCGCCTCAATGTGTTACAAGATGATAATACGAGAAAATGATAAGGAGAGGACGCATTGACGACGTTGTATTGCCCTTGGTAGGGAAATACCATGTCCGTGGAGTTAATAGTCTGGGTACGGTAGCACGACGCGTCTAGAAGCATGGATAGTCAGCAATGCAACTCAACCACCACCCTCCGCAGAGCCGATTTAGGCCCGATCTCAACGGTCGAGTATGGTGTGCTACTACTGCTAGATTGGACAAAAAGCCTGCTAATCGGTGCATGTAAAAGGAAAATTAGACCACCTTTATCATGCAGCTATTCACAAGCTAACGCCTAATATAGGTAGCCTCCGCATGTCCTACGTGGAGTGAGCAGAAGTCCCATCCATAAACAGGATATATGATGATATCAGTATTACTGATATGAACACTGACCTTTTGCGAGCTGAAAGTAAATAGAATCGACTACAGGACGAGCTACAAAGATTCTTGTGGTCAAAAGAACGCGCAACGGCCCAATATACAGAAACGGCATGTGAGAATGTTTCGACGCCCTCCCGAGAATAAAAAACCCAGATCGATATACCCATAGAGGATAGTATACAAAAACATCGGTTGATCTAATTCGAAAGAGTACACCCTCCTTGCATGGAGCGTACTTTGTACGTGGACGGAGACGGGTTTAATGACCCCGTCTGCAGTTAAGCCGCATTGATACTAAATCCTGTCATTGTTTCGTGTCAATGCGCGCGTTGATCATCTACTCACAATGTATTCAGAGCAGATACTCATTTGCCCACTTCCAGAGGTATGCCATGTACATTGAGAGAAGGCCCCTTCCATTGGGTATTCTATCGTATATGATACCACATTTACGAACCTCATATTCCGTTGTTATATGTTATACTGTCTGTATGAACGTGAAAACTTGCAAGCAGCCAATAATGGAGGTGCAGAATGACGTGCTTCACGTTCCTGGGTAGGTTGCATTGGATGCTGCTTCGAGGCAACGCCGTGTGTTGCATTTGAGATCCATGGCGGCATTCGCCGCTAGTGAGCACTTTGCATTGAACTCCAAATATAGAATCCATATTAGATAATAGACTATCCTACATATGTATGGCGTACAGGCATGTTTGTCGATGGCGATGGTGAGCATGGTGAGCATCTACCCTACAATCATAGCAGTAATCACGTCGATTCAGATGAATAAACAGACACTAGGTAATTCCCATTTTCATGTCGAAACACATATGCAATGTTTATATCACGTTATTTTATGCATAGAGTTGGGCTTTCTATAGATGAGAAAAGTATCTGTCTCTAATACGAGGCTGACATCCGGAGCTAAGAAATACCAGCACAAATTGATGTGATACACAGCTCTCTTGCCGACTTATCCAGAGCTCGTATTTGGGCACACAAATTAACATGTTACTAAACGGAAAAAAATGATAGAACCCTTGCTATTGTACGATCGCCTCCATGTTTGGATGGCACTTTTGGCTCTGCCTTGTTGCGGACGAATTGTCTCCCACGCAACCCCCAACTATCCCTCCAACCTTGGTCTTGCGTCTTCATTTGGGTCCCTTTTTTCTTTCTTGAATATTCAACTCATACTTGCTCATCAGGTATCAAAATTCAATTGAGACTATTCATTAATGGTAGCTTATCTTGTGACCCAACCCTCTTCTCTGCATGTCCTTTCCAGACGCCAGACGCACAGGACAGCGCCGGACATAGATTTGACCAATGCGCATCTCCGAGTATCACATTCGTCAATGCCATGCCATTAAAGACTGCTGTGCCCGATAAAGCCATGGTTGGCCCAAGTTCAAGCGCTGGAGAGTGCGCTTTTTCTGCATTGGAACGCAGCTAAACCAACAACCAGCTGCATGTGCTATTATTAGTGCAAACGGCGAAAAGAACCTTGATGGAAGTTTTGCTTCTGTTTTAGAGATGTATGTTGATTGTTTTTCCCAAATTGTCCAATTGTAGCTTATTAATTTCTCCAATGGCCTTTTTTTTTTTTTTTTTTTTGTGTTTGTGTGTGTGGAAAATATGCGCATGTGTGTACTGTTCGTCTCTGTCGCCAACATTGAAGTCTGCTGGGGAGTTATTATGCTGGAAGGCTAATTACTACAAGACCTAATTATGGAAATGCCCTGGGCATTTTGGCATTGGAGGACATTTAAGTTCTTCGCCACGATGTATACAGTGCTTTATTAGTAGGTGGAATGCATGTCAGGTGTAAAAACCCGTTGACAGTATTCTTCTTAAACGTCGTACCTCTCTATTAAACTCCCTTGAAGGCTATGCTGAAAGGTAAAATTCCCTTCATCAAGGAATGAAGCAGTTTGGTAGAGCTTAACTCCTATTCAGAATAATTGACAATTCTACATGATGCATAGACTCGCAAGAAAACTATTTCATTTTGCGTATGTCTATAAGTTTTTGAAGAGATAATATAGAGTTAGGATATATTGCACGGCCGGTAGCATCATCTTTGTAAGCAGAATACACTTTGGTTGGTATGGCCAATTAAGTAACGGACTCCTGTCATCCTTTTATTTTCTCTTTCCGCACTACAGGCTTTTCCTTATTATCTTCTGTTGTGCGAAGTATTTATGCATATCGTGGTACAATCCGAGGATCTTTTCCACGTCAAATTCAATGACCACTTCCTGTCCAAGAGGACCAGACGTAATTGCAACCACAGATTCCGAAACATCGCGCGATGCTGTCCACCCCCCTCGATATTTTACGGGGAGCCAAAGTATTTTCTCCCCATTGTATGTTATCCAAGAATAATCATCATCCTCATCACCATTGTTATAACCAAGCTCTTCGTAACGCCATGGCTGGAACTGGCCAACACTAGCTGTATCTTCACCTAGTGCTGTAGAGTCTTTGAACTTGATTCGACCAAGATTGGTGCGTAATCCCGAGTTATCATTAGGTCCAAACGATAGATATTTGATGATCAACCCAAACTCGATGACCTGCATACGGGTCCCCGTATCGGTATTCCAGATATGGACCTCATTTTTACCTACGAATAATACTGTTGATGCTAGGAGCGTCGAGTCATATGAAAAAGCAAGTGTGTAGGTATATCCATCGATACCATGTAAATCCTGTAAGATATCACCTGTTTTGAGACTCCATATCTTGAGTGCTCCCTTCTCAAATGCCGCAGCAAGTTTCGTGTTAGACAAGGCAAAACAGTGGACTTTTCCCGACAAGTCAAACTTTTGGGTAGGTGTGTCCGATTTAACCGGCCAAACAAAAAGCTCTTTTGCATACTTCGAGGCACATGCTATTCGAGATGTGTCTGGAGAGAAGGACAGGATTCCTTGACGGTACCGAATGGGCACAGCGGACTCGAGTACTCGTATGCATTCACCTGTTTTCACTCGCCAGATCCTCAGAGATCTGTCTTCCAAGATGCCTGCAGCCAGCGTATAGTCTGCTGAGAAACAGGCTTGACCAACTACAGATCGATATGAACCAAGCCCATATAGCTTTTGCATGGATCGGCGTCCATCAGGGTGCCAAATCTCAGCCGCGCCGTCTTGAATTACCGCCAAGGCTGAGTCTTGTCTGAAGGTAGGCTCGCTTTGTAGTTTGTCCCAGTCGATTTCTCCAACACAAACTCCCGAACCAACGCGCAAAAGCTGCCACCTGCTGCTGCCTCGGCCAGTTCTAAGTAGTAAGAGTGACGAGTCGGGTGAGATGGTAATGGAGTCAACCTGCCTGTGCTTCTTTTCATTCATTTCAGGCGATCGCTGTTTGCTAACGCTATAAATACGTAGCGTCCTATCATAAGATGATGAAACGAGAAACGTAGAGTCGTGCGAAAAAGAAAGAGACGTAATAGTCTCTGTATGGTCAGTGACCATCCATAAGCGCTCGCCACTATTAATCAACCAGATCCCGAAATTTCCAGATTCAAACGCAATTGCTAGGAGTGTCGCATTATGAGAGAATGAGAAACTGCGATACCTATTATCAAGCCTGAATTTTCGATGAATCTCCAAAGTCCTCTTGTCGAGGCGGCCGATTTTTATGGCGTGTTGATAACCCACAGCCACAAGGGAGGAGTCGGGCGAGAATGCTATATCCGAAAAGTTCTTTATCAAGGTGGACTCTCCGCCACGGACAGGCCACATCTCGACCAATGTGGGAATGAATGATTGCAAAACTATGTAAGTGGAATCTGGAGAAAATATCAAACTCCTGGGGTCAGATACACTAGTCTTGATGCTCATTATGGAGTAGCCCGGCACTGCAATTGACCGGATTTCGATTCCCGTGGCGATGACTACTGCGACGAGCTTGCAATCGTGAGAAATGGCTGCATTATCCACCTCTTTGGCTCCGGTTGCCGGACTGTCCGCCTCTGGATCTTCCTCTGTCCTTTTCTTACAAGTCCATGTGTCTGTCTCCCACGTCTGAACAGAGCCATCTGAGCAGACCAAGTAAAAGGATGTTGAGTCGGGTGAGAATGCAATTGTTTTTGAACGAATAACCTTGATTTCGTGGATACAAGTTCCACTGCGGCTTCGCCAGATTAGGATCTTTGTTTCGCTGCGTGATGCTATGAGTGACGAGTCCGGCGATAAGACAGCTTGGTATACGGATTCATTGTGGCCTTCCAAGGTTTGGAGGCACGAATCCCAGTTCATTGGGACAGTAGGCTGATGCTTTATCCACACTGGAATCGCTTCTTCGAAACATTGTCGAAATTCGCACCTCTCTGGCGCAAAAATTAGACCAGAAGAGTATATCTGTAGCGGCGCTCTGCCCATCATATCTTGATAAGCACGTATGAATCGTTTGGTGTCGCGTAGGAGGCCGAATACTTTATCATCGTCCTTAAAATCAAGACAGAAGAAGTTAGCGGATTTTCAAGTAACGCTGGTTGAGGTGACATACATTAACCATGGCTAAGAGGCTCTCTACCATATCTCCGCTGTCGGTGATGCGACCCAGTAGACTGAGAGCCTCAAGCCAGTGGATCAGATGTTTGGTGAGGAAGCGATGTATTTCATCGTCAACGCGAATGCGGCCCTGGCTCTCCTTCAAGTGGAAGACCCAGTGTACACATGCGTATCGAACATGTGGAGGCAAACAAGCCTCGATTGTACCATCGCTAATGTTCGACCTTGATATTCCAGGGTGATTGAGTCCACATATGTCCTGTTTGAGATTGTCATCCCTCGAAAGCAACGCAATGCACTGGCGAGCTAGATTTTCATGTGTTCCTCGTTCATCGACCCAGAAGTCATGCTTCTGATCTTGATCTCCAATGCCAATCAAAAAATCGCGAAAGGACAGATGAAACAGCTTTACCGGGCTGTTGAAGTCTTTTGGAACATTTAAAACAGAGTTTAAACCTGAAAGGCGTAAACTGATATCCATTGGGCTCATTTGAAGCAGTTCTGAGAGTGACGCGATCGAAAGAGGCGCTTCAAGAACCACAATTGTGCCAACAACTCGGCGGAATTCTCCAATGATCTTTCCCTTCTCTGCTTCTGAACGATCCTCTCGCACAATTCCATTACGTTTAACTAGCAATTGCTCCAAAATGGGGAGGTATATTCTAGCAAGAGGGTTCCTTTTGCCGAGCTGTCGATGATGTTGCAGAAATTTATGGGCCAACGTCACAGGAAACCCGAGATCTTCGTCGCCAATATATCGACAAGCAGTTGCCGCCAGAATGAATAGAGGCACTGAAATATCGACAAGATCTTTAACAAGAGAGTGTGGAGGCCAATCTGCGGGCAACTGTAAGTTGGTGAGATTATACTTATCTCTAATCTGCCCAAGTTGAGATTCCAAGAAGATAGTGATGTCGCTCCGGATATCCTCATCTGCAACTTCATGGAGCGCCTCATAGAGAAAAATTTCGTGGTATTTGCACTCTAGTTGGGCAAAAGATTTTCGAAGATGACACTCTGGTCTACTGGCAACCAAGACTTTGAAGCATGTAGAGGATACCGTTTCGACACTAGGCAGAAGCTCAATGATTTTGGCAGCACTAGCCTGATCCTCGCATTCATCGAGGGCATCTAGTACGACAACGATAACTGGTGGCAGCAATTTGCAGCTCTCTAATGGTTGTAGTATGAGCTTCTCGAACTGCATGTTTAGCGTTTTGTCGCTTATGCTTGGATTATCCTGCAACGCTTGCTTAACATGTGAAGCCATTTCTTTCGGTAAATGCTCAACAAGTTGTTTGACAATGGTAGTAAAGAGAGCACTGGATTTGTCTCGATTGTCGTCACCCTTCTTGAAGAAGAAGCTGGCGGTTACAATGTTTAAGCTTGTCAGATGATGAGAGACGGTTCTACAAATGGTAGATTTGCCGGTGCCCGCCATGCCACAAAGCCAATATATGCGTCGTCCGTCCGTTTCCTGAGCCCATTTACCAATCTCTCCCAGAATCTTGACACGGGTGCCAGGATAACACTGGGGTTCGTGTTCATTAGCGTGGGCATCGAAAGCTGCACCTTGAACCACTGGGAGTTTAGAGAGAATCTCGTCGGACTGAGTACATTGAATATCCATGATCATGTTGCTTAATACAGTAAGTAGCTGCCTAATCGATATATAGTAGGTAGAGAAAATACCCACGTTTTGTCAATATCGAGGGCGATCCTGATATCCTCTCGGCCTTTCCGCAGATTTTCAATGTCGTATTTAATTCTACGACTTTGAAATGGCCATCGTGCTCTATTCAATATCTGCTTCCGGAAGCCGGACTTGCCTGATAGTTTCTCATCCAGCTGAGATTTGATGCTAGCGAGCTTAGAGAAGTTTGCATCGAGAGCGGATCGTAGTCCCTGAGATACTTGTAGACGGTCGCTTTGATTTTCTAAGAGATCCTTGGCTTTCTCCAAAATTGAGAGGTGGGCATTTATCTCTTCTCCAAGATCTTTCATATCCAATTCGGCATTCTTGATATCGTTGGCATATTTGTACAAAGCTGAAGCGGTGTTTATGGAGGTTTCTATGACGCCAAAGATGTTCAACGCGGTAGAAAATCCGTCCATTGCGTCGGAGAAGAGTTGTTCTGTAGTACCAGATTTCTGTCTTGTGCCTACTTACTCGCAGCACTCAGACGGTTTCAAGTGACATAGAGAATTTAGCAATCGATGAGTTAAGATGAGGCCTATTTAGGCATGCAATGCATGGTACACGTAGATATGCCATACAACCGCTGAGGAGAATGAGCCTTATCGACGCATCGAATATTTAAATATACAGCAACAAAATCAGTCTATTATCGATTGTAAGTAATCATTTAAGGGCAGTCCAATATCGCTGAGAGAACGACGCGCCCGAAGGATTCGTGCCTAACGGCCGATTGGTTGAGATACGGCACGTGATGGTCATCATTAATATGTGGTCAACTCCAATCAAAATCCTTAACATTCTATATTCATGTTGTTTCGATATTCGTCAATCAGATGCAAATGACTTCACCAACATCTGCCAATATCGACGCTCCATTGCGCATACGCCTACACCGACAATGTGGCGCTTGCAACCACCTCTTTTTGCCGGGCGATCATCTGGTTGCACGTATGATATCCGAACTGTCCTCACCAGGTAACACTACTAACAGATCAAGTGCTTTGTAATGAAAAATCCATTCGAGGGTATAGTGTGCTTACATTTGTACCCAACGCTCAGTGCAAATTGCTAGATCATGACAACATCCAATTTTGCATGCATCACATATGTAGCTTTTGCTCCAATCTCACTGAGGGCGAGGAGAGCGTGACGGTTCATGCTGATTGTCTGAGTATGTTTGGGAAAAGCTGCAGTGCCACAGATAAGTATCGAAGGCTCTGGATTGCAGGGACTAGAATATACCCGTGGCGGAACGTCGCGCCCTTGGAGCTCGACCCCGGCTGCTGCGCACCTCCAGAACTCATCAGCAGCGCTGCTGGTTTACATAGGACTTTGCTTCCAGAGCTGGCTGATATAATTGGTGGCTATTTGCAGCCACATCATGCTCTTTTGAGGTTTTGGAGTGTTCTACGACTAGCAAAAGAATTAAGCACGGCTGAAATGGATAGTGCTGTCACCTATCCACTTTGCGAGGTTCTGTCGTGGTCTCGTGGTGCCTCTCCTACATTGGTTGAACAAGGGCAGGCCGCCAATCCTAGAGTTCGGCTTACCATTGACTCTCGCGGGATTGAAAGGATTGAAAGAGTTTCTGATCATTCACAAGAAACTACCAGGGACTTGTCAACCAATTCTCACGCATATGTTGTAGAATTAGTGGAACAACTATCAGGGGTTAGCATAGAATTTCAGGTTGGTCTCGCTTCCATGCCTTTCAGGCGCCGCTAACCAAGACTGCCTTATCCAGCTGGGAATGAGCCGTCTGCAAGTTCCGACGTCAGCAAACATCAGCATCTGGAACGTCCCGTCGCCACAAGACCTCCCGCCTACTACATGTATTACATTCCACGGCAAACTTTCATCTGGACGATTTGCAGCCCTTGATCTAGATCCAAAACAGTGCACTGGATTATCTTTTTTCTTGTCCATTAGACAGATACTGGCTATCCATGGGCATACGAAGCGAGGCTCACGGGCTCCTCAGGCCTTTCAGCATCTGAAACGCGTTCACTCGCTTGCCATATCCTGGATCTACATTCCAATAACAGCCAACGATAAGGTGATTGCGATCGGTACCAGGGGGGCTTGCCATGCCAATGGCAAAAATTATTCGATTGTAGTAAGATCCCCAGCATAGCAGCTCCAATGCGCTCTCAATCTAACGAGGCCAGCTAAAAATGAAATCTGGAACTTATTTTATTGGGTTTCCTTTGGTTAAGATGATGGGACAGATAGGCGAAACCTTGCACTTAATTCAAGAAGCAGACGATCGCCACTTAACACTTATTCACGAAGTTCCGTATAACACGGGCATCTCGTTTATTGCGGTTGACAAGGTAACAAGGACCACTTCTAGGATCATAATCAAAAGGCCGAACTTTCCTCACTATTCAACCCATTCCTATGCATCTTTGGAGGGTGTGGTTAACGCACATGTCTTGAGGGATAAGGAGAAAGGTATGTGTCGCGGCATTTTGCTGGAATATGAGGACGGTACGCTGCGAGCGCTCGGGCAATGCCGCCTTGGCCTTGATACTATTCAATGCTACAAGCATCCGACAAAATTTCATTACACCATTGTGAATTACTCTTCCTATATTAAGAAGGATGACTCTAGACGTCTTCAAGCAGCCTTTGACTCTGAAAGTGGCCTCTTTTCGACGCATGATACCTCGGAATGGAAGACTTGTCCGATGAAAGGTTTTTTGCAATTTTCATTTAACCATTGGGGGGTTGCAGTTAGATATCATGACGCCTGGCGGCCATATTTTGACTACTGAGACAATGTGTTTTGTTGTCAGACGTAGGTTACAGTTTAGCTTTGGCTTTGCTGTTTTAGTTATCCAATAGCACCAATCCTGTGATTTAGCCCACTTTTAGCCATGCAGCTGGGAATTTAAGAATATTTTATCCTCTATATACATACTTGTAGCTTGTAGGACCTGGATCTCCTGATATGTTATCGTCCTTGTTTCGAAGCTTACGATGACTATTTTGTGGTTTGATAATAGTGCTTGGTGTCCAGCTAGGATCTTACTCGGTCTAATCTGATATCAGCGACGCACGTTGATAAAGCTCCCCAAGTCATCCA
Source organism: Trichoderma asperelloides (assembly GCA_021066465.1). NCBI lineage: Eukaryota > Fungi > Ascomycota > Sordariomycetes > Hypocreales > Hypocreaceae > Trichoderma > Trichoderma asperelloides. The sequence continues at coordinate 221,692 of JAJKFY010000033.1, forward strand.
ATCACAGCTCCCCATTTTCTCCAACGAACTACCCTTTTTGGAAGCCATGGCACCGGATAGCATCCGCCGCCTCCTCCATATCGGTGGACCATCCCGGACTTCTTACGATACAAATACCGGCACGTACGAATGACCTATTATCTTTTACGCGATAACAACGTGCTGTACCGAGACCAGCCGAAAGAATCCTCCGTTTTGTTGCAGTGATGGATACAGTATGTAAGATGTCTCACGCCGGCGGTCTGAACTCTGTCATTCCACGTCTTGTACATAATAAATCCGCTGCTCTCATGTTGCAACTGTCAGATCATCTACTCGTTCTTATCTATAATACCAATTCAGATTCATTTCCTACCACAAGAGACACTTGAACATAATATCATTCCCAATCTTGCTGCTTCATATTTCGCATTGCTATTAAGTACACTCACTGTTTCCTCTACATCTCTCGTAACAATGGCTCCCAGCGCCACCACCACAGCAACCATCACAACCACATCTTCACATCATGACTTCGCAGACCCCGACGCCCTCCGCACAGCCTTCACCCTCGCCATGTCATCCATGTACAAGGCCGAAGTCCCCCTCTACGGCACCCTCATCCACATCGTCAACGCCGTCAACGCATCAACCCGCACCGCCGACCTCGACCCGCGCGTCCTCGCCATGCGCCACGGCAACGTCGCCTCCTCAAGACTAGACATTGAGCGCCACGGCGCAATCAGACTCGGCACCCCTTACGAGCTGCGCACCGTGCGGCGCATCTTCGCCATCATCGGCCTGCACCCCGTTGGATACTACAATCTCGCGGCGGCAGGCCTGCCCATGCACGCAACGTGCTTCCGGCCACGCAGCACCGCATCTCTAAAGAAGAACCCGTTTCGGGTATTCACATCTCTGCTCCGTCCCGAACTCATCCGCGACGACGAAGCCCGGTCTCTCGCGCTCAAACTGCTCTCCAAGCGCAACATCTTCACCGCAGAGCTCATCAGCCTGCTCGACCTCGCCGACAAGCAGGGCGGCAGACTGACCGTTGACCAAGGCACCCGCTTCGTCATCCAAGCCATGGAGACGTTCCGCTGGCACGGCACCGCGGCCTCTTCGCACGACGACTACCAGCTTCTTAAAAGGGAACACCAGATTCTCGCAGATATCGCATGTTTCCGCAGCGCGCACATCAACCACCTGACGCCGCGCACGCTCGACATTTCCGCCGCGCAGGAAGAGATGAAGTCGCAAGACTTGAAAGTGAAAGACCGGATTGAAGGCCCTCCGGAGAGGAATTGTCCCATCTTGCTTCGGCAGACGAGTTTCCTGGCCATTGAAGAGCCCGTACAGTTCTTCAGCACGCATACTCTGCAGGGCATGGAGTCTCGATCGAAATTCATCAGTGGCTCACATAAAGCTCGGTTTGGTGAAATCGAAGAGCGCGGCGCAGCGGTGACTGTTGCCGGGAGACAACTATACGACGAGCTACTAAATGAAGCAATGGCAGCTGCGGAATCAGCTTCTCAAAATTCAACGCCAGAAGAGTTGGATAGACAAGTTGAGGTTGCATTTCAGAAATATCCCGACGATTGGAAAACGCTACGAGCCCAAAAACTCGTCTACTTCACATACAACATTACAGACAGACCTCTTCCCGACGTCAAATCCAGTTTCACATTGGAGCATCTCATCCAGCAAGGCGTCATCGACATCACCCCTATTACATACGAGGACTTCCTGCCCTTGTCTGCCGCGGGCATTTTCCGATCCAATCTCGGGACTCAGGCTTCGTCTCAATCTGTTGACGCACTGTCTAATGAGGCTGGGATGGAGGAAGCTCTGGGGGCGAAATTGAATAGCTCGGATGAGCTGTACAAGTCCATGGAGAATGAGAGCATCAGAATATGTGAAGCTGAGCTAGGGATTAAGATCGTTGTGTGAGCTCACATCGAGATGATTTAATTGGATATGATGAATAATACCCTTGTACGATAATGATATGATGATGTATTTATGATATAAGAAAGGTATATTATACAAAGTTATTAAAAATCATATATACTCCAGAGTCTGGTGCCTGTCATTCCAGCTACCACTCGATTTATGCCGATCAAAAATTCACTGCCAAACACGCGTAGCAGAACCCAAAACGCCATATGCTTCGAGGGTAATACCCCTTCCTAAGCAAGATGCAGATTTTAATCCTCTTCCAGCCCGTACTCATTGTCCATGTCAGGATCATCCTCGTCGTACCCTCCTTCGTATTCACCACCACCTCCTCCAAATTCCTCGCCCTCTCCAAACTCCTCCGGCTCCTCATATTCTTCCTCATCAGCATGCTCCTCATGATGCTCCTCATCGCCAGCAACGCTCTCATCTGGGGCTTCGCTTCCTTCATCGTCAGCACCAAATGCACTGCCCGCCAAACTGGTCTTTCGGCTCGTGGCTGTAGATCCAAGCCCTGCATTTGGCATGTCGAAAATGCTGCGGATAGCATCGTAGTTGATCCTCTTGGACCAAGCTCGGTCCTTGGCCACACCAATGGCTGCTTCTGCTGCAGAGCTGGCGGGGCTTGTCTGGCCCTCTCCCATCCTGGCGCGCTTTCTCCTCTTGCGTGTCTGCTTAGGGCGCTCTGCTTCCATCTTTCGTCGAAACACTTTTTCTTGGTGTTTCCTCAGCCAATCTTTGTTCTGATTTACCCAGATAATCTCTTTGATGCGTGCCTCTTCAGGGGATAATAGGCAGTTGATGACTTCGGGGTCATCAGCAAATTCATCTTCGGTAACGTCGGCTGCCATGGACACCTCCTTTTGTGGTTGCTGCTGGCGAGCCCAGACAGAGTGGATTCGAGCTCGTTGCTCGGCATTTGAGTATGCCAGAGCATGTTCGTAGGTAAGTGGATCGTTGAAAATCTCTTCAATGACACCTTCAAGATCCTGTTCATCCTGTTCCCATTCTTCGTTAATGGGAAGCTGAGGTTTGGCGCGTTTACCCTTGCCTCCTTTTGAGGCATCTGGATCTGCCTCTTCCTCATCTAGAGCATCTCCAAATTCATCGGCGAGATCTTCAAGACCTTCTACTTCGTCTTCATTCTCCTTCTTTTGCGGATTAAGACTAATGTTTCCTTGGGGAATCTGTGAAGGTAAAGGAGGGATGATGAATCCATCGGCATCTCGGCGATAGTTGACTTCAGGCGCCTTGGAAAGATCCGCCCCTCCCTCAATATGTCGTCTAACGGGTGCATGCTCTACGATGGGCTGCTCGGTATCTTCGACAGTGATGCCTCGTTTCCGTTTCCTTGGATTCTCCTCCATCTTCTTTCTATACTCATCTGATTTCCGGTAGAACGAGGGGGGATCGTGCGAGCTTTCCAAGAAATCCTGTTTTAAGAAATCCTCCACTGACATGCGACTTGACTCGGTGTTGTTGAATTCTTGCAATCGGTTCTGAATGGTGTGATTTGTGACCTTGACGATGTAGACGACTTCGCGAACGGTTCGTCGAAAGTTGTGCATACGTGCAGCCATCAGCAAGCAGGCACCGCAAATACCGGAAGGTCGTCGACCCATAACCATCCAATCCCTGCTCATTCGCTTCACCAGTCGGACCGCATCCTCTGCGACCTTGGCCGTGTCTTGGCGAAACTCCATCTTGGTGGCGAATCGCCAGATGAGGTCCTCAGGATATACCGGAATGAGTCCATCAGCTCCGATCGGTACCACCTCGTTCAGCTTCTTGAAGATTCGACCCAGCTTGAAGACATTAAGCTGCACTAAATCAGCCAAATCGATGAGCATGACTTTACATGGCGGCTCAGCACGGCAAGCAGCGTAAAGGCACACAGCTGCGACGCTAGCCAGCGTGCGGCCCTGGATAAAGTTGGCACCGGATGCAAGCTTGAAGACCTGCGTACCCGCAGTAACGAGACTGTCGCTGATATTAAGCTGCTGAGCGTAACCCTGCATCAGACCTCGCGCTTCGCGGATGCTCTTCTCCCTGTCTTCGCTACCACCAACTCTCCTAAAAGCAGGTCCCATGCCCCTGACACCGGCTTGATCAGCTCCTACAAACGTTCCCTGCACCATGGCGGCACCAGACGACGTCTCGCCGAACTGCACCTCAGACACAATGTTGCTGTCATCAGCGACACGACCGCAAGTCTGACAAGTGCCGTCGACAACATTGGGCTTCGGACAGGCTTTGTTGGCGCACTGCTGGTGAGCCGGAGTGACGACCCCTGGCCTCTGAGTCGATGAAAGCCGAGCTGCTGCTGCGGCTGCATGGCGACGTTCCTCACGCTCGCGGAGCGCCCGGACAGGATTTGGTCTAGCAAAGCGAGGTTTTGCAGGGCCGGGACCCTGACTTGGCCGTTTCGTCGGCGGTGGTGTGAGAAACGACATTGTACGACTTGCTATGGTGTTGAAAGTTGCATGTGTAATGGAGCAATACGCAGTTTGAGAGGCGATGACGATGTAAGTGAGCAGTGAGAATCGATAAGAGAAGGACAAAGAAAAAAAAAAAAAAAGACCGAGGCTCTGTTTGCAGCTGCACTTGTCGCTTTTCTCGTCTTGCACAAAGCCTCTTTCTAGAAAGACTGTTTATCGCTTAACGATTAAGTCCTATCTCTCTTAAAAATTCGCAAAAATCTCCCCGTAAATAAAGCAATGAGGAAGACCCAAGCCGTACTTCTCAAATCGCAAAGAAAAATTTCGATAAGCGCGACGCACGTACTTTAGAGCACGCTCGGGGGTGGGTAGATGGAAAATGACGAGGAGAAAAAAAATCGGCGGGGCAAAAGACTCGCAGGCTGCCAGTCTTGGTGGACCAATGGCCGAGTGGGGAAGCGCACGAAAAAAAGCAGCTTCACAGCAAAAGTTTCCAGTCACGGCAGTGGAACTGGTTGCGAGACAGGCGTCGGTTCGAATCTGGATGCTTCAGGAATTTTTTTCGAGATGCCGCGAGGCCGTGGGACGTGCCGCCGGATGCCTGGGATTGCACGGGAGACGGGCTCAAGTGGTTTTGTCGAGCACAGCAATCTCTGTTGTGGCGTTTTTTTTGCAGATGAGAAGACGAGAAAAAAAAAGCCCGAATCGTTCTCTGGTCGAGGCAGAGTCTGATTTGCCTTGCTCGAGAGTTTGGTCGGTCCGGCGGGTTAAACTTCGGCTAAACACTGCGCCGCCGTGTTGCCATGACTGCAACCAAATGGCGTTTCTAATCGCCGTATGCGTCACACTCTAAGTCTAATTTGTGTTCAACTACGGAGCACTGTATCTCTAGATAGCTACATGCAAGTTGCATGAACTGAGGCTGTGCAACCCCAGACGAAAAGAAAAGCTCAAAATGCGTTTGGATCAATATTTACCTCGGCCTCAGGATCACAAAGACATCCCGACACTCCCCGTCGACTCGTGATTCTTACGTCTAGTTACATCTGTAGTTTAATTCCCCCGCTTTACGCTACCATTTCTCCGGGGCTTATACCAACAGAAAACACTGAAGGAGCAACAACTGGTTAGTTTTACGGGGTATCTTCTTGGCAAGTAAGCAGCAGCATAGGCCGGTGAAATAAGATATTTAGAGCGTGACATCGATCTACGTGGCCCTTTAGTAAATACTCCGATCTTCTCTTTTTCTAGAAATGTAAAGGATTCGATGTGTCTCCACCAGCTCGTCGTATAAAAACAAGAAGTCCATCTTGTTACCAACTTACAAACCATCTACTACCCAGCTTCACTCATAACTTTTCCTTCGTAATCACGTCAACTTGAACAGTACTCATCGCAATGGCTGCTACTGAATCCACTTTCACGTTTTCCGCCCCAGCAAACACCGATGTCTGGAAGAAACCCCCTTCCCACGATGTCTTCACCGGTAAGCCATACGTACCTCTCCACATGCTATATATCTCATACATCTACCACCTCATATTATACATAATACCTACTGAATACTTAGTTGCTAACCACCAAACCCAGCCCCCTACCACTCCCTCTCCAAAAACCCCTTCCCCCAATTCAAATCCGCCTCCCTCACCTTCACCACAACCTACACCCACCAATTCGACCAGGCCGGCATCGTCCTCATCTTCACCAAGCCCTCCTATCCCCGCAAGTGGATAAAAGCCGGCGTCGAGCTCTTCGACGGCCAGTCCCGCCTCTCCACCGTCTGCTGCGACAACTGGGCCGACTGGAGCGTCGCCAACGCCAGCGGCCCCGAGGAAATCAAAGCGGGCCGCAAGCCCGTCACCATCTTGGTCGAGAGGCTGGATGCCCATGACGGCTCGTGCCTCTGGGTGTATCGCGTCGATGGCGACAACAAGGTCCCGATGAGGGAGATTTGCTGGCCGTATGGAGATAATGGTGGAAGTGGCTGGGAACTTGAGATCGGCGCTCTTGTAGCTAGACCGACCAAAGATACCAGCGACGAGTTGGAAGCCAAGTTTCAAGACTTCCAGGTCAAGTGGGATGCAGCTTAATGTCTACAGCATACGTAGTAATAATCTAGCAGCCCAAGGTTAGTTTATAGTATACTCATCACAAAGCAATACAACATTCACAAGAGCAAGTGGCACAAAGCACATGAGGTGCAAAATTGTCTCATTAACCTCAACCCTGACGCGGAATCCAAGTCAGGGAGGACCGCTAGCGGCCCTGTAGAATTAGTTTTCTCTTTTTTTTTTTTTTGGCCTGCGTCAACGCCCCCCGGGCTATGCAGTGTTTCTCATGTCTTCGTCAAAAAAGATGAAATAGAAAAAGGAGAGAAGAAGAAAGGGGGAAAAAAAAACACCAAAAATACAGAAGCAGGCGCTCTGGTTTTCCAATCTTGTCCCGAAATTTTTTCTAATACTCGACCTGTAAGTGAAAAAGCAAAAGAAAAATATGCCTTATCCAGGTGAATGTATTTCTTCCAATTTATCCCATTTCCCAATATTTGCATCCGAACGAAACAGCAATGCTGAAGCATAAAGAAAACTCAAGCAGGATCCCATTCCGAAAAAAAAAAGCCTTCCGGGCTGTCGCTTCCACCTCTTTTTTTTGTTCTTTTTTCTTCTCTTGATGGTGCAGGATTGTTCTGTAAAAAGAGCTCCCGATCTGATAGAAACACACCAAAAAGGACGCAATCCAGCGCCGTAGAATGAAAAAACGGTTCTTTGAGTTGAGACTTGATATAAAGCCAAAGAAATGTGAAAACAAGCACACACTCCATGCAATAACAGTCCGTAATACAAGAAAAAAGGACAGTGGCCCCATGTAAATAGACGCCTCCCATAATTTGCACTCATCAGAACGTTAGACGGGCTAAAACCGGTAAAAAGAGCAAAAGACGGCGATCAAATGCAACATAGGCGCTTAAACCAAAGCTGCTAACCCTCGCAAGAACAATGTTGGCAATGCTTGCTGGGAATTCTATTGATCTTATTTCTCCATTTTAAAGCTTTTTTCTTTTTTTCTTTCTTAAAAAAAAATTCCATCCTTCGCTGCCCAACGGCGTTGCGCTCAGCCGGGCCACCGAAGGCTTTCGCCGTTCTCATCATCGTCTTTCACTATACAGTCTTTGGAGTACGGCCATTGGTAACATCAATGACGTCGTCCAGATGATTGCACATGGCGACGAACAGGTCAAAGAACAGCTTGCTGCCACCCGCTTCCATCTCGGCCTGCATGGTGCCGCTGCGCTTAAACGTCTTGCGGCAGCGAATGATCAAGGCCAGGTAATGGGCGCGCAGGCGACTGTCCGAATCAGGCGTGTTGGCGTAGGCATACTGGGCAGATCGCAGGATCGTGCCGACGTCAATGCCGGCCTGCAGCCCCTGCTTGCGTAAAGCCAGACGCTTCAGCTCTTCCAGGCCGTACTTGTCCGCGGCACAGTAGATGACGGTGTCGCGGAGGATTTCGGCCCCGGCGCTGGAGAGATAGACGGCGGCATCGGAAGCCGTGCCTGCGTGGCCGCCCCCCATGTCGGGGTTCGGTGATGACTTCTGAGAAGTCCTCATGCGATCCTCAAGCTCCCACGAGTTGCGGTGCCTGTTGTGCACCAAGCGGGGATAGTAATCGCCCTTGTAGAGATACTCGAGGATGGCAGAAAAGACCTCGGGCTCCTCGTCAGGGAGGGAGATTCTCTTGTTCATGACATCAGAGGAGTCTCTCTTGCACGCCTCTTCAAAGAAGGGCGACTGGCTGAGGACATCCTCGTGAGCTGCGAAGAGTCTTCCCTCGCGGCCAATAGTAAGGGTGACAATCGGCGAGGGAGTGATGTTGACGGGCCGGGCGGGTGCCGCTTCGTGCTCTATGTGAGTGATCTGCAGCTTGGACACCTTCGCCTTGACGTGCTCCTTGGCGGAGCCCCCCGACTTCTTCAGCCGCGCCGCCTTGTCCACGCGGTTCTGGGGCTGGTCCTGCGACCGGAAGGCGCGCTTGAACATTTTGGCGGGTATGAACTTGAAGTGGCTAAAGAACGAGGCGTCTTGGTGGTGGTGGTGGTGATGTTGATGCATAAGACAGAGCGCTCTTACATGTAACTTGACTAAGAGAGCGACGAATAAAGGAGCGAGCGAAGGATGGTGAGAAAATGCCTTCTTTACAAGAAAATGAGCCTAATGAATGAGTGAATGACGCGCAATGAGAAGAAACAAAAAGATTGTCGGGGTCCGGGGCGCGAAAAGACCACCTTCTTATACCAGAGTACAAGAAGATGCTCTCTTCGCGAGGAGCTTTGCGACCCTATCTGGCTTGCGTGTGGGGAAAGGAAAGAAAGGAAGAAGAGGAGAAGAGGGAAAAGAGCAAGGCCAGGCTCCACTATATGTACCTCCTCCAGACAGGTACCGATTGACCGTGAATCTGACGGCGAGAAGTGGTGTCTCAGCCACGGCGGCAGCCCGCGGCACGGCAGGTACCCAGTACTTGGGGCGCCATGCAAAAGATACCGGCTCGAGGGGTTGCGGACACATGGCACTGGACCATGCAGGTCGACATCACCGAGTGGCAGGGCTGGCAAAATGACTGGCTGGGAACCTTGGTTCTGCGACATGCAAGCCACGCAGCCAATTGGAGAGGCGGCCAAGCAGTGTCTTTTGCCCCTCTGGTCACGCAACAGTCAGAAATAGAAGAGGTGAGGGAAGAGAGAGAGAGGAGAGCAACCGGAGTGGAATGGGAGCGACATGGGAGGCAGCTGAATAAGGTGGTAAGACAAATCACCTGGCACCAAGTGTCGTGAACAAGAGCACGCCAAATCAGAGACCTTGTCTCAGTCAAAAGACAGGGTCTCTGAAGTCCTCCTTGCATACGCTGGATACAGCCCCGGATCGATCACAAGCACCTCGACCTCAGACACGCTACTACGACTACAACTTCAACTTGAGGAGAGGGGAGGAGACTTGGTCGTCGATTAATCCGAGTCTACCTCTCTCGTCTCGTCTTCTGCTGCTAATACCCTCTATGGCTATTTACTTTCATCTGACCAGTGACGCATACAGTATTACTGACATTACCCGTACCGTGTAAGTCGCTCTGCCCAGCTGCCATGGCAAGGCTTATTAGAGCTCAATAGCAACTCAGCTTTCCATCGAAGCGACCCACTACAACAGTCTACTAAAGACTGTTACATCTTCCGTAGTATAGTGGTCAGTATGCAAGCTTGTCACGCTTGAGACCCGGGTTCAATTCCCGGCGGGAGAGAAGATACCGCCAGCTTCGAAATCTTTTTTTGCACTTTTTGGCACTTTTCCGCTCTATTGTGTGTATGTCTTATGGCAAACCGCTCTCTCTTTTTTGATGCGTACTGCAAGTTTGCAATAGCTTGCAGTCTATTGGGGCATTGGGCGAGGCCTCCCTCCTGGTACCTCTACTACGTGGTGGCCGCCAACCCCTCATTCAAAGACGTAGGCGCAATGTACCTGTGACGTGTTCCATGGAGGGGTTGGAGCACCTCAACTTCGCGCAGCCTCAGCTTTTTACTCGCCCAGGGCAACGTTTCGTCCCCTGCGATCCCTGCGATCCAAACGCTCTGCGCCACGCATACAAGCAGCGTCTATTTTGACGTACATATTGGCGGAAAATACCAAGTCCATGCCTTATCATATGATCAGGCGTTATGGGTGTGTCAACGTGTACAGACACACCGAGATTCTCCACCGGGCCGTTTCAACCCCTTTCAGCCATGGGAAGAGAACTGTTATAGACAAATAGAAGGTTGCGGATTGGTTCTAGTCAGGAACACAATCGGTTCTAAAATTGGTTCTAGGTCTAAACAATGTTCCAAAACTGCTCTCCCCACCTTGACAGCTCATCAGTTGCGGCTTTTTCATAGGAGATCGGATCGGTCTGGTCCCTTGATGCGTCACACGCCCACAAACACCCTCCGATCCAGGTCGACTCAAACAATCATCATCGTTACCCCTCCATCGCGTTCTCGCATCTAGGCCTCCAGCGGGGCTGCTTGTAGAATGACGCGGGGTCGAGTGAGCGACTCTCGAATGCCAACAAAGCCCTGCATGAAGATAAAGGCTGTAGCCACTGTTAGCCGTCGACGACCACTCAAAGCGGCAGATGCCAGGGGCCTTACAAATGGGAGCCAGGAGGACAAAGCCGATGCAGTATGCCGCCACCGCTTCTTGGGAGCCAACCTCCTGCGGATCGAGCCAGAAGAACGAATACACGCCGGTGGCTGCTCTTCCGATGGCGGCCCAGGCAAGGAAGAGACCTGCGAGCACGAGGAGACTAAAGATATGGGCGTAGATTGACTATGGACATGTCAGTTCAGCGTTATGCCCCTCTTTGTGTGATTCCACTCACAAATGGCCGTTTGATGCTGTTGAGAAAGAGTATCTCAATGATCATAATGATGGCCATGATCCCATACAAGTTGAGAATGCAGAAGGACTTGAACCACCCTTGGCCAAAAATATCACTGACTGGTCAAATATGTCAACGGGCAGCTCGCTCCTGTCAGTGGTCATAAAAGGTCCTTACATGGTGTACCTGAAACAAGATACCCTCCTACACGCCAAAGTTCTCCGCCGCTTGCATCTCCATTCTTTGGGTCATCGCCGTTATGTAGATTGCCTCCAGGATTATTGTCATCGGGAGCCTTGTCACCAGGTGCCGTCTCAATATCATGCGGTCGCGTAATGAACCAGTAGATTACCGTATTCATAAAAGCGAAGACGACTGTAGTGGTATAAAACAAAGAGAAGTAAAATTGCTTGCGCAGGCTAGCCAGATTTCTGGGCAGAGACATCATGCTGATGATGATCCATTCAAGGCGTCCATCTACCTCTTCCACATCTGGGTAGTACAAGTGAGTGAAGGTCCAGCACTATGTGGCCGAGTGATGTTAGCCGTTCATCTGTTCGGCACAGAAGCACTCTTCATGCCAACCTACAAACGTGATGATGTAGTACAAGAGAACCAAGACAAAGCTGATAATCGCAAAGTCGAAAAAAAGTCGATAGTTGGATAGAGTCGTATCTTCCGTAAGCTCGTAGTTAAGAATCAGGCAACCGGTGGCCACCAGGTATGCAAGAATGAGCCCCCGGAAGAAAACGAGAACGTTTTGCGGGATGCAGAACCATGGAGAATGGCTGGCGCGAAGGAACACAGGCTGGTTGATGATCTTTTGTTAGCATCTACTCAGCAGATTCCGTCGAAAGCATGTACTCACATGGTCCTGTAGAACGGTTGGGCCGGGAAGGCTATCCGAGCCGATGAGTAGAGGTGTTGAGTCCATTGTTGATTGTAATGTCCAGCAGCCAAAGCAAATAACGTGGCAAAAAAAGAAGTCGAATTATAAGATTGTAGCAATGCTTCAGTGAACAGCCTTCCCGTCCCGACTAATCGCGGGGCTAAACGAGATGGATATGAGGAGATTGTATGCGATAGGACTGAGTCTCTGAGCAGCAAAAAGAGGAAGATGGCGGGTGTTGTTGAAGTTGTTGAAGTGAACATGGCAGCAGCACTTTTATCTGCAAATAATTAAGCGCATGCTACTACTACGTTTTTTATTGGGAAAGAGAGTTGTGACAGGATGTCAAGTGGCAGAAGGGTCGAGGGCTTCCCTGTATTCCGCAGCACCTCCTATCAAGTATAACACGGAAGGTGAGATGCCAAGTAGAGTGCTCAATCTTTTGTTTGTTTTTATTATATATTTTGTGTTTTACATTGTTATACATTCAATTATGCCGCAACCGGTCGTCCCAGACAACGGAAAGGAGATAAATCGACGCCTCTCAGTCTTTTCTCTGATGAGCGCTTGCGAAGCCCTCTTTCTGCATTCCCTCGCAGCCGGTCAATTTGCCAGCCCACTCCTCTGCTCGTCCATATCCTTGGTTAGGATCTCTCTGCTCGCCAGCCTTCTTCATTGCGGCGAGGCCCGCTGCCTTGTCTTGCGCTCCCGAGTCGGCCCAGGATTTGGAGCCGCTGATGCTTCCAACAGCTGCCTGCAAGACACATCTTGTTAGCATTTCATAATGAGCGTGTGGATGCCCCGGAAGCTGTGAATACCTCTCCAACGCCTTTGAGGTACTGAGCATGGCCGCCCATCAGACTGGTCTGCTGCTCGGGATTGTTGTTGCTGCTGCCGCTACTGCCGCTGCTGCCCTCCATTGCGAATGATGTCTACACCTGGCTGTAGGGTAATGCGTGTGATGGGAATTGACTTTGGACAATGCCACAGCTATCCTCTTACAGATAGTGATAGTGGCAAGAGAGCAACTCGGAGAGACGGGCATATTAATACATTAATACATTAATTCTACGCTTCAGCCCCAAGCCCGCCATTACGAGCGATGACATCTTCTGTCCATGGCGTCCACGGCAATGACATCAAACCCCCGCAAATCGAGCTTCTGCCATCCCGAAAACCTTCAGAAGCTGCCCGCGGTACGTACCGCTGCGAGCTGCCAGCTTGGGCGGGGCCGATCGCCCAGTCGGAAGCGCTGATTGGCCCGTGCACTTTGCGAGAGCCACCATGTCCAGATCGTGTTGGAGCTCGCGTGGCTTCAATTTACAGTACAGCACAGGTGTTGCGATTTGGCCAGCACAAGCACTGAGACCACTGCCAATTCAACTCTTCACACCACCACAACACTACAGCACCCAGCATATTTGCGATTGCGAAATCGAGGCGCCCACCATGTTTTCGGGCCTCCAGAACCCGCGGAATATCGCCGCGCAGATCATGAACTTTGGTCTGGTGCTGTCTACTGCATTCATGGTGCGTTGCGACTCTTGCTCTGCCGCATAACCAATCCATGCGGCGCATTGTGGCAAGGAGACATAAGAATATGGAGCTGACTTTTGTTTTTGCTGCATAGATGTGGAAAGGCCTCTCCATCGTCGCCGACTCTCCCTCCCCGATCGTCGTTGTCCTCAGTGGTTCCATGGAGCCGGCCTTCCAGCGAGGCGACCTGCTTTTGCTATGGAACCGCGAGCTGTTTACCGAAACCTCAGTTGGCGATATTGTTGTCTACAATGTGAAGGATAAGGAAATTCCCATTGTTCATCGAGTCGTACGGAAATTTGGCCATGGGTAGGTGAAATGCTGCTTTCGGCATGTTGATGCGTATTGCTGACGCTTTTCGCAGGGACAAGGCACGGCTATTAACAAAAGGAGACAATAACGTTGCCGATGACACCGAATTGTGAGTTTCTACTTCTATCTAGCTATACAAACTGATCACCTCTTGCGATTTGTGGTTACTGACTGTGATTCTTCCCCCCACCACAGGTACGCCAGAGGGCAGGACTACTTGGAGCGCAGCGACATCGTCGGCAGCGTAGTAGCATACGTGCCGTTTGTGGGCTATGTGACAATATTACTCTCAGAATATCCATGGCTGAAAACGGCAATGTTGGGTATAATGGGTCTTATGGTGGTATTACAGCGGGAATAAGATACGATACAATACAGCATAAACATACAAGTATGTAATCCAAGGGTCCGCTTTGTGATAGCGCGAGCTTTCAGGCGTGATGTGATACGGCGGCTCCACCCAGGCACCATGATAGCGTGGAACTACTCTCATCCAACTATACTCACCAGCGCAAGATTATTCATAAAGGTTATGAATATAGGTCCCTTGTAAGCTTGTGGCATTCAGGATTCTAGGACTATAATCCACACCCTCGAGATGCTGTGACACAGCTTCTGTGCTAGAGATACGCGAATTGTTCAAGCCAGTCAGCCTTGTTTATTTGAGCCTCGAGTATGATGGCAGTGTCACGGAGAAGTAAACAGCTCCAAAGTAGAGACCATCACTGTTTTGGCCATTGATTAAAATCAACTTTGCTAAACAGGCATCTTAAACAGCTCATCGAGATCGGTCATATCGATACTTTCCTAACGCGGTTTGTTTGCTGCGAATGTATATTTATGGTATTTGAACAAGTTCGCATACGCATGTACCTCACGGCGAGCAACCTCCAACTTTTGTTTTCTCAGCAGACATGGATGGCTCGATGCAGAATGTATGGATATATTCTGCGAGACAAAGAATCTTCTCCTCTTCTAAACGGCGGCCAACCAATTGAACTCCCACTGGTGCACCATCATAAATCAAAGGATCGTCTAGAAGGCTTTTAGCTTCAAGTTTGTAGATGCCAGAGCATCGAAACTCACAATCGGAATGTATCTCCATATCCTCGCGACCCATGAAGCTTGCAGGGTCCCGAGGCTCAGGTCGGTCCAGCAGCTTGCTGGCATACGTGACGGGTATCACCACACTAGTAAGATCAAGAATATTCACAAAGGTGGTGTATCCGACGTAGCGGAACTGTCCTGGAATGACAGCCGCGTGAGGTGCGGTGGGGCAGATGATGGCATCGACCGGGCGTCCGCTTGAAGTCAGTCTGGAAGTCGAGTTCCAGTAATCAAGATAGGACTTTTGGCATTGGCGCTTCCGGACGTTGAGTGCTGCTATTTGCCTGGCGTTCAAGCTGTCTGACTTTGAGATGAGACACTGTGGCAATGGTGGCTCGCCTGAGAGATCAAGATGAGCCCGGACGTCTTCCCCACCATCTGACTGGAAAGTTTCTCTCTGGAAAAGGTGAAATTAGTTCAGTATCTTTATGAACAATGCAAGATGTCACTCAAACTTACCGCAATAGCAAGGCAAATATCGTGAGGCGGCGGACGCCAATTGACAATCTATTCTTCATGAGTTTTCTCAATGTTGCTTGGTTTAGATATTTCCTCGCTCACCTGATGGCTTCGTCGCCTTAGCATACGCTCAAGTAAGTGCATGGCCCTTGTAACCGGCGGCTGGGGCAGCACAACATCATCATGATGCATGATTCCAAAAGTGAGTGCACAAGGGTCTCCGTCGATGAGTTCCTGAACAGCCCTCTCGATCGAGCTCCGCCACGGCAGCTCATGAACAAGCGGATCGTATTTCCACGGGCTTTGCATCAGAACGGCCTTGGCGAGTAACTTTAGAGAACGAGCACTCGTGGCCATAGGGCCAACAACAGACAGAACAATGTTCTGGCCATCCATGGAGTTTGCCACACCTTCATATGGCAGCCGCCCAGAGGATGGCCGCAAACCAAAGATGCCATTAAACGCGGATGGAACACGAATACTGCCTCCGATATCTGTGCCAAAGCCAGCAGGCGATCCTCGGAGCGCAATCAGCGCGCCTTCTCCGCCAGAGCTGCCCCCGCTGGATAGATGGCGGTTTTTGGGATTCCACGTGTAGCCGATGATGTTGTTGGCGGTTTCGGCAGCCATCAGCGTCGTAGGCACGCTGGTCTTGCAGAAGAGGACTGCCCCGAGATTGCGCAGCTCCTTGACTAGTTCGCTCTCAAAGGTGCGTGCACGCGCATCGCCTTTGACGCCCTCGAAAGTGTCGATCCATCCGACATAGCCCATTGTCGTTTCGACCCCTTTGACGTGGAACTGATCCTTTAGACTCACCGGGAGCCCATGCAAGGGACCGACAGGCTTCTGGTGCTGCGCAAAATAGTGGTCAAGCACGCCCGCTGCGGCAATAGCCTCGTCAAAGAATATCTCATGGA
The DNA here is from genome assembly GCA_021066465.1 of Trichoderma asperelloides. Classification (NCBI taxonomy): domain Eukaryota; kingdom Fungi; phylum Ascomycota; class Sordariomycetes; order Hypocreales; family Hypocreaceae; genus Trichoderma; species Trichoderma asperelloides. The sequence continues at coordinate 237,690 of JAJKFY010000033.1, forward strand.
GGCAGTTTACCTGTATGAGTATCAGAGTTATCATCTCCTCACGATATGATGCGAGAGATATAGTACTAGCTGGTGAGCAATCGCGGCTCTGTGACAGAAAGCTTCGGTCACGTCTACTGCACTCCATAAGCCCACAGTGGTATGCTGCGTGATGGACACAGCATCCGACTCAGTGATTTCGATTTCCCGCGGAGTCAAATACTGCTGGATGTAGGTTCCTGTACAGTCTCGCAGATCGGCAGCAGGCGGTATGGGCTCTCGAATCCTCCACTTGTCTGGGATTGCGTCAAGGATAGCCTGCTGTTTGGAGCGCGCAAGCCCCTTCCATCTCGTGTCGGTAGTCATATTGAAGTAATCAATCTCTCTGATCCAAGGACTGCGTGTGTCGGGAGATTAGTAAAGATTACGTCTTTCTGGTGGCAGAAGCTGTAATATCGGCGTTTCGGGCATCTGCCTATCCCTTGCATTATACTAATCGGGGTGAACCCGTGTCTCCGATAGTCAGGTGTTGGGATTTTAAGTCGCACCACGCCATAGAAGACCTTGCCATCTATGGATACGCTCAGCAGAGTGCGAGGCATGTTGTACGAAACCACATCTCTGGTGTAGCCATAAGGAGTAGAAGACCTAGGAAATATTGTGGGCAGTGGCATTATTCGAATTTCCATTCAAGGTTGGTAAGAGAGAATGCATGTTACACGAAGGTATTATAAGTCAGCTTGCAACCCGTTTGAGAGCAAAAGAAAGATCAAGAAGAGGCGATAAAATATAGTGCTACCATTTACGTGAGAGACACAAGCCTAATGGATACATCGAGAACTCCGCGGTGAACCATCCGACATTCGCCAACAAACTCTGTCAAGTCTTGATCTCAGTTTCTTCCTTGACCAGTGATAGATTTAAATTATACCCGAGCACCTCCTCTCAGAAGTATTGAGTTGCGATAAGAAATGCAAAATTGTGATGGCAGGTCTTAGGCTGAGAACAAAGTCGCCACGTCGGAAGTAAGTCCCGCGTTGTCTGAGCAAACTGGTGGGAAATCAAGCTGTACTTTATCCTATATATACAGTCTCTTACATCTCTAGAAAGAATAGCAAACTTTCCTCTGAATTGCAGCACTGCAGCCAGGGGGGTTCGCTCCCTCTATGTCTTGTTTAACCAGCTACCTTGGTTAGTTAACTCTCATATCCATAGGCTACAAACACGGTGTTGGGCATAATGGGTCTTATAGCGGTACAACACGGCACAATAGAGTATATATGCGAGTTTAAAAGAAACTCAGAGCCGATAGGCTAATCTGGACGATCATCTTCGAGATACGTGTATCTGCTTTGCGACGGCAACAGACTTTGCTATTCTTAGTTGCGTTCCGGGGATAAAAGCGGCAGGGAAGTAAGACTAAAAGTCTAGACTGAGAGGCTGTGCTGTGCCTTGAGTCTCGGCGAGCCCACCCGCTTGGGATTCTCGCGGTTCGGCCATAGCCGCGCCGAGGGCCACAATCGCGGCAAAAGATTCAAGAGATTTGCTTCGCCTTTCAGCTTTTGACAACCTGACGATGCCGCCCAACCCTTTATTTTTTTTTTTTCCCCCCATAACTTCCAGGCAACGACTCCATTTTCCTAACCAGCACATCGGTAAGCTCCGGCAGAGTCTGGCCGCACACGAGCAACCTTGGATCATGGATGTGGATCCTCGTCGCCACTATCGTCGTTAGCACCAGCGGAATGATACACATGGGGGCCTTGGCTAATTTCCCCTGCCGCGATTCTTGTATGCGGCAAACAACCAGCGTCTGTGCTATTTATTAGCCTGGCTGCCAGCCCTCAGCTGAGAATCTGGAGGAATTTTCTTTCACTTTTAAGTCATTCGCTACGTCGTTCGTTTTTGAAGCAGCGCAAATCTTGCAGCTCACGGCTGTGTTATATACACTCGCTATTTTCAACTTTGTGTGCCGTTTCGGTCACAGCCAGTCGTTATTTTTAAAAAAAAAAACATTCGTTTTGCGCGCTTAATTTCTTTGCGATTTGAGGGTATTAGTGTTGTTGAATAGACAGCCCTTTCTAAGAAAATCACAAACAAAAGAAAAACATTCGCCGGTTCATCTTACTTCATCGCCAAACACACAAACAAACAAACAAACAAACGATCTTCACCATGGCTTCTCAACAGACTCCTCAAATGGCCCAGAACAACTCGCTTCCCCAGGAAATGGTTGAGGCGGGATTCCAGCCGTATTACCAGCCATATCCAGGCCAGCAGCAAACCATTGCACCCCCTCCGATTGAGACGAGCAAGCGCGCAGAGTTCACCAGGCTGGGATTCTTTGCAACTGCCCTTCTTTTGGGTATCATTGGCCTGGGTCTCTCTTTATCATCTCTTGGCGGCAGTGACATTAGCGTTGCCATTGCTGCTTTGCCTGCTGTATGTTTCTTCATATGAACTCTAGTTGCAGAGCAAGCTGACTTACACTCTACATATAGGCCGCGCTCGCCACGATATGGAGTCTGGCCGAGATCATCACCAGGGCAGTCCGAAAGTTCAAGACGGGCATCCACCCCGGCGCCCACGTCGGCGTGTGCCTCATCATCTGGATGATTGCCAGCGTCACCGGCGGCATGCTCTGCACATACGTCGCCCTGTACAACGGCTACGAGGACGACGACGGCTGCCAGTTCACCACCACCGACAGCCAGGGCAACACCATCACGTACAACAACTGCGCGCCCCAGGATCCCGCCCCCAGGGGCAAGATTGTCGGCTCCGCCGTCATCACCTGCATGATCTTCGCAGTCAACTTTGGCCTCTTCATCGACGCCTGCATCCGCACGCACAGGCGCAACACGGCCGCCAAGCGCCCCATCATGGTCATTGCCCAGCCGCAGAACTGGCCTGCCGCCAGCCAAGGGTGGCAGCCGATGCCGCAGAACGGTGCGTCTGTCGAGTCTGTGCAGATGCAGCCCCCTGCGGCCGCTGCCAAGGAGCCTGTGGTTAGGGAATACTACGCTCCGGCTTGAAAAAGGAAATGGCCGAGATTTGTCTCTATGAGTGAGAGGGGGGGGGGGGGGGGGGGGGGGGGGGATATTAGGTATGGGAGGTGTTTATTTTTTTTTTTTTAAAAAAACAAAA